>JAQQZZ010145100.1:0-12906 GCA_030265115.1 Mopalia vespertina | reverse complement strand
GGTTTTAAATTCCTTGTAGCTAAGAAAACCTTCCAAAGATTCAAACTCGACGATCCTGTTTTCTATTGGTATCAATTTTATCAATTTTATTTAGTATATCATTTATATTAACATCGTATTTTGCAAATGAATTTGATTAGTATTTTATTTGCTCAGCAAGTATGTCAGAGGTCTGAATAATTCTTTTTCATTATCTAGTTTTGGTTTTGAAATTAATTTGTTCGTTTATTTTCTTGTCTCAAGGGAAAGAAAATATTTAGCTGGCTTTCCCCTAGTTCTATCCATTTCATTTTTGTATATCTTCTATTTCGTTTTGTCTTATTGACTCAAACTCTTCTTTCGAGTCCATTGCTTTATTTCGTCATCTGTAACCATATTAAAGTTTAGGTGTATTTATTTTCAAGTTTCACTATTCTTTCTATTTCACCGTGTCTGCATTTGGCTCCGCGTTTTTGTTTGATGCAAATTTAATTGTTTCACCCCGTGTTTTTAAACGTTAACTTTTCAGAAAAGTTTAGTCTTGTATACAAAGTTGAATTTGATCTCTTGGGACTGTTACACAGGTGTTCCCTATTATACTTCAGCAAAGGTTTAAGCAGTAGTATTCTACAGTTTTACGTAATGCTCATCCTTTTAAAGAAAGCAGTAAAACTTCCAGGACCTTTTTACTCTGTCACAGTTTATAAATGTACATTTAAGTGTTACTGCCGAGTGTTCACTTCTATATAGCGTGGCACAATTTCTGCTTCCGTACTTCAATTGAAGATGTCATATTTTAAAAGATAAAAATTTTGCTGTGCTGCTTGTTTTGGGTTTATTCTTCTCCGTGTATAATATCTCCATGTATTAGCCTCCAGATATCTTTATATTCGTTGTATTTTACAATAATCAGCAGGTTTGGCTTAGCGTATGAGCTGATAATATGTTTATTATTGTACATATCGAGCTCAGTATTTAGTATTTCATTCCCATCCCCGCAAATTATAACTGATTCGTTGACAGTTTCCTTTACTTTTTCTATAATAGTATTGTAAAGACAAGGTGTATCTTTATTTTGACCGTGTAACGTACATGTACATAATGTCAAAGGATAGTAATACATTTATAAATCCAGAATACTAAAATTACCGTTTGCGTCAGAAACCTCATTTGTAACTGCAGAGTCAAAATTAGTATTAAAAAGAACGGTTATCCCCCTTGAGTATGTGCTCATTGAGCTTACCCAAACGTCGTAAAACCATTGTTTTCTAATGGAGTCTCGGTCCTTTGTCTCAAGATTAGTATTCTGTAAAGAGACAGTGGATACATTTTTCTTCTTAAAATAATAACAAATATCTGTTCGTTTTTTAAAACTCAGCCAGCCCTAGACAATACATAGATACTACGTTTACAATTGCAATCATTTGTATATATAGTTATTGCACGGGTAAGTTTAGACAAAACGATGCCGCATATCCTTACACAAGGTCGCCTGGCTTGTAAGTGTTTGATATTGAATACAATACGTTGTTGACAAAATAACTATTTGTTTTTTCTTTATTTATAAAGTGTGTGACACATATACATTCGAGAAAAATAAACAGTAAGTGAAGAAATAAAAATGTTACCAATACGTTATTATTACGTATAGGTAGGGACAAATCAATATATTTGGTAAAAAATGTATTTCTTCACTTACTGCTTATTTTTCTCGAATATATATGTCTCACACTTTATAAATCAGGAAAAAACAAACAGTTATTTTGACAACAACGTATTTTATTTATATATATTTTTTAAGCACACGATCCGGCTCAATTCTGACTCCATCCAATTTTAGAAATCTATTTTTTGACGTATAATGGTTATCTCGTGAGTTTTAAGTGTTCTTTTCAATGTCTATCAGCGGTATTTTAACGGCGTTATCACAGATATTTTACAAATAAATCAAAGGCAAACCCAGTGTATTTTTAATTGATTTTATGACGGCATTTAAATAGCTCCAGTTACATTAATATTTAGATATTTTATTCCATGAACAAATATTACTAGTCGATATACCAGCGTTTTAAATGTAGCAATCCTCTGATTTTAGAGATACACGTGGCATAACCTCGCTTTTGGAGGAATCACTAACGGTAGATGAGGCAGGTAACCTCGCCAGAAAGATGTCGATGAAGAATACGGAACTCCGCAACATCAAACACAAGTACAAATAAGCTTACTGTTAATATATGGTTATTTGTTTACAATTAAGTGCAGTACAGGATCAGAAATTTACCAGAATACTTTATCTTCTGTTAGCATAGAAGCAAGTTCAACTTATATACATATTTGTATGTGGGTTACAATTACACTCAAATACTCTCATACATTTCCATCATACAGTATACATATCTGACGTTAAGTGATGCGACTACTGTAAGTTGAACTTCAGATTTAGTCCATTACAAATTTTAATTTAAAAAAAGAATAGCTTAAACAGGATTTTTTTTTAATTCAAATTTAAATATAACGATGCTTTCTTTTCAGCCATGCGAACAATGCCCGAGAATGTGTGCTACAGATTATCACCAATCTGCAAGGAAAACACGGTAGAGATTTTAAAAAAGAATTACTTCCTGCCCTTGAGGATATTGGGAGACGTGACCTCAAGGAAGCAGTAGAATCTTTGAAACATTCGCCTTTGGAAATAACCGGAAAGCGTGACGCGACAGAGGTTGGAGAGCCATCCAGCCCAAAACGTCCAAGTAAAAAAAAGAAAACTGCCTAGATATATATAAGCCGTTTCAATCTTGTTGATCCACCGACAGGCTTTATCAGACATATGGTGTAACCTTTCCATTCCAATTTCCCTTTGCTTTTCATTCAAAACAGGACCCAATACTAAAATTCTCATATATGTTATGATAGGAAACAATTTATAGAACAAGTGTTAATGATTCCATTAAGTGCTGTACAAGACTCCCTTACACTATAATCTATAGTCAAAACAAGTCTGATTCCACACTTCTTACTTCAGTGTAATTAATCGACACAGAGGTCGGTCACTCAAAACCAAGATCAGTTGCTATATATAGTAGCATATTAAATTACTGATTCAGGATTAAAGATAGGCCTTCGATACGGATTAATGTCATCTAATTTAGGGATAATATTTATAATCCTTAAGACAACCGGACCCAGAAGACTTTTAAAAAAATCCTTCACATATCATGTACAGTCAGCAACCTCCACCGGAACGATCGTCCACTTGAGTTATAAGCTATAGTAGGGACATTGGCTGGTAGTTTTTCGAGAAAATAAAAACAAGACTACTGTACGTGTTATTTACACATAGAATTTGAGTTGGTCATATGTCTGCTTCTGATATTCTGATTAACTGTTCAGTCCCAAATAACTTTGTTATTTGTTTTTATAGAATCGAGTTGAAACTAATTTCGATTATTTTTATCCGCTAAGAGTTATTTCCCCTTGCACACCGTTAACCTACTATATTTCATATTGATTACTTTATTCTATTATTCATTATTTTCGGTTTGTTTTTTTATCGTATTTCTGTGTTTTATTAGAAATACATTTGCTATATTTGTTTGTACTATAGACTTGGTAACGGTCTGCCAGTCTATCTGTTTATTACTGACATATATTGTAGTCTTGAACATTATCTTGACCATACATTTAGTGTATGCTTACAAATTTGTATTATTTATTTTAATGTACGCAAATTATATAATTTAATTTTCACTTTAAGTTTTGTACATTATACAGGCATAAAGGAACGTATTACGGGATGTTATATAATGCACATGAACATACAGGAATTCATATCTGGTTATTACAATATATGTTGTACAGATTTACACTCTATTTTACATTTTTATAATGTTATCTTATACAGTCTTGGACATAAATTATTTTTATACTAAACGCGTGTTTACTTTATCAGACTGGTGAAATAACCATAAAAATGATATAAAACCCCCGTCAACCACAGGTTAGTCACACCAGCACAGGGATGCTGATCCGTTACGTAAGTATTGAGGAATCGTATCATAGTCTAGATAAACTCTATGAGGCAAGATTTTTAATTAATCGTCATTGGAGATGCTAAGAGCATATACATGCACATCTCAAGGGAAAGCAATAGTGGAAGTTTTATTAGAGAATAAGCTTAGCGAATCGGCATAATATGAGAAAAACACCTAAAATATCCAAAAAGCATGAGCATAGTTACCTGAATGTAAAAACACAATGCTTCAGTGTAGTAAGTTGTAACAGTGACAACCAGCGTTAAATATATTTAATTTTTTTTTATATCTCGTAATCACTGAACTTTAATCTGCTCTCTTCTTCATCTGTTTCGCAATTCACATTTTAAAACTAAATGTAATATTATATTCCACTTTGCTTTTATCTAAATTTACAATGTGTTTAACCAATGTTTATTTTACAAAAATGCTGAGCCTGAGCAAATAAATTAACAAGATAAGCCGTAACACGTTTTCGTCAAAATGATGTGTCTTAAGTCGTTCAAATTTCTCCGGTTTTTAAAAAGAATCCCAGTGCCAGGTTTCTTAAGTTGATGACGAACTTTGATTATTTATTTTTATATATCAGCAGTATATAATCTACAGTACATACATGAAGTCATATATGCATATATATATGGTCCCGGGTTCGAATCCCGGTGGAGGCAAGAAAATTTCTCTCTCTTCGTTTATTCAATATATATATATATATATATATAATCCCGGTGGAGGCAAGCAACTTTTCTCTCTTCATTTATTCAAAATATATATAGTTTCTTTCTTTAACATTTGTGTTTCTTTTGTATGTCATAATAAGTCTCAGTTAAAGAGAACTAGACATTTCTTAATTTCTTGTTATGCTCTAAACAGTGTGTCTTCAGCAGTCAAAACGTTTCTGTGTTGGTGATGTTTTAAGTTGGTGACAAAGCTAGAGTTTCTTTCCATCACTTCTTCAGTGTAGTAAGTTGTAACAGTGACAACGAGCGTTAAATATATTTAGTTTTTTTTTTATATCTCGTAATCACTGAACTTTAATCTGCTCTCTTCTTTATCTGTTTCGCAATTCACATTTTAAAAACTAAATGTAATATTATATTCCACTTTACTTTTATCTAAATTTACAATGTGTTTAACAGTGTTTATTTTTACAAAAATGCTGAGCCTGAGCAAATAAATTATACATGTCCCTTACATTACGGTGGTAGACTCCAGCAGTAAATGACAATGCTCGCTAAAAGATAACCATAAAATACCAAAATTACAGCTTGCACTGTTTACAAAATAATGTCCATCACGCGCCAAGTAACGACAGCATGAATACGTTCAGAACATATATTGTCCTAAACAAGTGGACTTGAGTAATACAAAGAGAGTGCTGTATACCGCGTGTTTGGAGTTTGAGGATATTTCTCACACACCAGGTTCTATAGACAGGTGCACAGGTGAAGATTTTGGTGTTTACAGTGAATTGTAACAATACATCTTTTGTTGTTCATGACGACTTTACGACCTCATAATTATAATATTAGCTGTTACATAAAATGAAGAATGTATTTTAACATTTTTAAAATCAACAGTTTCTCCTTATACAAAATATTCGTAGATATCCCTGTTCAGATATTTACACTTTGTATAGTGGACTGTAACAATGTGCATATTTTTTTAGATTTTTATGTGTTTTTTCTTGTCTTTAAAATTAATAAATTTCTTTATGTTATCATCGGTGGAGGCAAGCAAATTTTTCTCTCTTCATTTATTCAAAATATATAAACCCAACATTTTGGCCAACTTTTTATATCTATTTTATTGTGCTTATCAATTCACTTAAGTGTAGGCCTATTGTTTTTCGCTTTTTTTTTAACACTTGTGACATTTATTGTTTCATATACTCTATGTCTTTAAAACACAAATTTATCCAACGAAAGCCCGTGTATCAGTGTAATTTTTGTAAGGAATATCCAGGACAGGAAAGGATTAAAATATAACAAATGGTATAAGGTTATTCAGGAGAGTAATATTCATAGTTATGCACGGGCTTGCGCTAATTTTTTTTTATCACATATATTTAATAATTTTGGTAGAATTTAATTAGCATAGCATATGTACGCTTTGCATATAGATTGCTATGCCCAAGAACAAAGTGACGTCACAGAACGGATTGCTACATAACTCAACAACTCGGAAGAGGAGATAAAGATAGTACCACGCAGTTGGTTCGGTTACAACATTCGGCCTATTGATAGCGTGAATATATATATAGTGAAGGAATGATTAAACAGCAAGAGAGTCGTCTTTTGTAACAAGACCAGTGCTCTCTGTTCTTGTCAATCCTGTCACTTTGTTCTATTTATAATTCAATTTATTATCCATACATTTATTGGATAAATAAATATAAGAAAATTACATTTGTGTGTGAATTTCGAACTAATTTTGAAGGAGGCTAAGTTTGTCATCGGACACTTAGACTTGTCCACTTGAACTCGATTGGTGCTAAACTTCGTGCTTAGATCTGTTTCACCAACATAATGTACTTCGGTGAACAGTGGTTAACAGTGCAACTCAACACAATCTTACTGTGGAATGTCACATAAAATAATTAAAGAAAGTATGTTCCTCCACAGCTGACAGAATGAGTACACTTCAAAATGTACCTGCAGTTAACAAAAAGGCTGATCGACTTATAATTACTTTCTGTCATTCGCCCGGTCTTCATTTGTAAAATGGAACATGAATGCAAGTCCGATGAAACAGTCAATCGACAGTGCTCCGGACTATCTTCAGCCCAAAGTGAAAGGGCCTTGTTTGTCGGTCCGTTGTATCATGGTGACATTTCTGTTGTTGATGTTGTAGTATTGTTTCCCACAAAAAATGGGCTGGCATGAGAATCGTCACACAATTAACGTCAGATGATTCCAAAATAACAGAGAAAAAAAAAATGAAGTAGTATCGATTTAATCAGAAGGCCAGTAGTATGAGGCAAACAAGACACAAAATTGCACTATATCTAACCCTATCACTTAATGTTTTTTTTTTAAAACTGTCTTCTTTCTTCAGTAATAAAACATAGCCCCTTCACAATGACGTAAGTTGTATAACAACACACGGCGTAAATAGCTACTTAAATGAGTCGTCATTACCTTAGAGTAAAAGGCTCGACCAAAGATACAAGATTTCTAAGTTTCCCATTAGAGAGAAAGATTTGTCCAATTGAATTGCTATATTGGTGTTAAACGTATTGCTTTACGGTATGTCACTTGTGTGGTGTACTTCGGCGTACCCCCAACAATCAATTGGTGTACTCGCCTTATAAACAATACCTAGATATTGCACATCTAGGTCTTAAAGTATCATTGTCCCGAATTGAAAAGCCCCTTGCAAACGACTACAAAAAACTTCAGACACGTTTCCTACCTTATCTACATCGATGCAGGAGTCCTTCAAGCAAAAAACCTAATTTAAATCTCAACTTTGTGTCGCCATGCTTGTATACGTACCTGAATTGGCAATGTGTAATATCTAGGTCTTATTTATAAGGCTACTGGGGCACTAGATCTAAACACTGTCTCACCTTCCTGGTTATCCTGTTGTCCTTTATGTGGCAGGTATCAACGGTATTTCAATAAGCCATCAGATCTCATATGGAGTGGAGCAAGGGGTCGTGGTTTGTTGGTTAGCGTGTTAGACTACTTATCCTCCTTCTAAGTATCGTTGACAGGTTAGAGACTACCAGTTGACCTTGGGTTCACCTGATTGATGAGTGCGTCACACAATGTGACCCACGATCGCGGTGGAGGCTTTATGAAGGTTTCCTCTCGATCCCATCTTATTTAAATAAGGCAGATTGCTAAATCCGTCGTCATATAAGCGAACTTCTCGTGAATGAGAAGTAAAACCCCAATCAAACAAACACGAACGATCTATAAGGAATGTATTAACTCCGGACGTAAATTAAATCCTAGGCAGCTCCCATTCTCAAAATCACCGTCCCTAAGCACCAGGCATAATTTCATTATGATACCAAAGGTTGAATCTTCGATTAAATCTGTCTTAGTATCTAAAATGAACCACTGAAATCAAGGTTGATAATCATAGCTGTGTTTACCATTTTAAGCTTATTTGGACCCTTCTCAAAAGATCTTGTGACAACAACAGCTGTTCGTTTAAAACAACGTGCATTCAGAATCAGAATGCTCATCAGTGCACTTTATAGTTAATTATTCAAACTATTGAATACATATGTCATAAGTTTGAATGATTTTGTTTGTTCGTTTGATTGGAGTTTACTGTCGTACTCAAGGGTATTTCACTTAAATGACAACGGATTGTCCACTTCACATTGTTCCTTGCCTATTTACGGTGGAAAACCGAAAGGAAACCTCGTAAAAACCACCCCCACGATTGCGTGAGCCACATCGTGTGACTCACTCATAAACCTGATGGTCGACAGGCGGATTCGATCCCGTGAACGGTACATCGAAGTAGGATTTGTAAGCGCACACGCTAACCACTAAGCCACGGCCACGGACAGTTTTTAGCGTCGGTGTATTGTGTATTTGAGTGTAATTGGATGGTCACAATATATCATCAATCTGCTCAGCAGTAATTGTTTGGTCAAACTTTAAAGGCGAATTAAAAGTGTTGCCAAATGGTCAAGTTATCTGAATGATCGACCGCTAAAGGTGAAGGCATTTTTAACCACACATGGTCGCACCTTTCAATACAATTTCATTGCTATAATTTTCACAGCAATGATCTAAGAGTGTTTAACTCAAGGAAGGCAGGTCAACTAAAGTATATTATTTTATTTCCATGGATGTATATTTGATAACTTTATTTCAAACCTTTCATTAGTTACAAATCTTCAAATAATATGAGTTTGTGCTGCAACTGAAGCATTTTTATGCGAAACGTTTTTGTTGTTAAATAATTAAACATGATAAAGTGAACTTACTCTGCCAGTGAAAGGAAAATTAAAGAAAAATATAAGATGGTCTGACTTATAAAAGATAGTTAATTGCCCATCGGAACACAATTATTGCATTAAGATGTCACGCCAACAGCTGTTCGTTATGCTTGTCATATTACCTAAAAAAATATCAGAGCGTCGAAGAGTAGGCCTACGATGCACAGGCCAGCATATGGTTTCTTTGATTGGACTTTAGCGTCGAACTCAAGCGTATTGTACCTATATGACGACGGATTGTCCACTACACGCTACTCCTTACTTAAATACGGTGCAAGAGGAAACCTCACAGGTTCACACTACTTCACTGTGGTCACTTTACATTGCCTGTCATTGGCACAACAGAAATCGTCGTCAACGGAACATTGCCCTGTTATCGCACTGTTAACATTTCTGCCTAGTAGACCGAATTTGTACTCCTGTATGGTTTTACTAGTCTATTATTTAACAGATGTTATGACCAACTGGTTAACATAGTACACAGGTAGTGCAACTCCGAAGAATGAAAGTCTCATTTTGACTGAATATTTCGGCTTAATTTTGCCATCGTCAGCAGTGAACATAGTAGTGACATGTACAAGAATGTATAGGAATTATAAAAGAAGCCAGACAATTAATCAAACAAACATACATACGTTGCAAAATTATAAAACAAATATTAGAACTAAATGGTCATACTGTTGCTACTAGCCAAAACACTCTGATGTTAATAAATATCTAGGTTACTAGACAACCATTATAGGGAGTTATCTTAACAAGACTAAGTCTTTACTGGCTTTAATTCCATGGTTTAACCTGGGCTTTAATCTGCGTATGAAGAGAGTTTCCTTGAACAAAAGAACTGACCAGTGTATTGCTGTTTCAATAACACTGATATTGGCAAGGATTACATCACACAGATCTATGGGGAAGTTTATCATTTAACATATCAGGCAGATTTAGCAGGTCATGAATATGTTGAAAATCATTGCAGATCCTAACATGGTTGTATATTTCAGAGTTGGAGTTCGGTTTAGAATGTTCTTTAGTGCGCGTAATTAAATTTCTGTCAGTTTTTCCAATATAATCCGAGTAACAACCTGGGCACGAAAATTTGTAAACGACAGAAATTCTGTATTCTTTAGGGGTCTGATACTTCGTATTTGTGAAAAATCCAACCTTTGTGGTACGCCAATTTTTTTCTGAATATTGCTGGCTTAATAATCAATCTTTTAAGTTTCTTGTTCTATTCACCAATTTTTTTCGATGTTTGCCAAGATATTGTTAAGAATGTGGTTAAAGTAATCTTAATGTACGGATAGATGATTTTATTCTCGGTCCAGTTGGATAGATTTAAGAAAGAAGAATGTATTTATATCTCATTAGGTACTGATGATGATTATGTTGTTGTAGGCACAATACTGATAATTTGACATTACTGGTGTGGAGCAATCTAGCTTACATGTTGTCATTGTTTAGGTTTGTCCAATAATGTGAGATCGCCACTCAGAGGGTTTTCGCATAGGCACTGAATTTACACCTTGCCTAAAAATAAAATAGCTCCGTTCTTTGAAGGGTTTCGGATTTACGTTGACAAAAAAATCGCCTAACATATTAAATATGGACCTCATCAGCGGTAGGCCACCTTTTTGGTATGTTTTACACGTTTAAGTCATGAATAAAGTATATAATACGCATTTATTTATAAGTAGGATTTCATTAACGCAACAATTAAAAAAAAAGCCCGAGATGTTACCAAATTAACAGACTATATAACAGGTTTCTTAACACGAATGTGAACAATAAATTAATATGAAACAAATTTGTCATATTATTTTCTTAATAATGAGTTACTACTTTGAGGAACATGTCGATATTAATCGTAGAGGTATTTGTTTACCCTGGAAATACAATTATTTGTCTAATTATCAAGAACATTAACTACTCTTTAAATCTTTGTTATATAACTCCATATATAATCATTACTTATGTAAAAATAATATATTTCACGTACCTGACGAACTTAACAACAGTCACGTGGGTAGTTATGACGCTCTTACTTTACAAGAAATGGTATAAAAGAGACACAATCTTAAGTGATAATAACCATTACTTGAGAGAAACCGGACATATAATTTCAGAGTACTGTACTCACGAAGAGAGAACTGGTTTGAATACCTAATGGTTATAGTATCCATTTATTAGTCGGAAGATCAAGGAGTTCGTTCTCGGTTCAGTCTGATACACGAGTGTAACATAGAGGATCTATTCGTTCCAGACAAACACAAAGGCTAACAAAATCCAATAAATCCATTATAAATCGGAAGAAAGGAGAAAATTCAATTTATCTGGCAAGGAACTGATTATCAAACGGTTGTTTTTGCGATCCCCAAAAATGTTTTCTATATATTTTGAATAAATGAAGAGAGAAAAATTTGCTTGCCAATGTTTTCTATATAAATATGGATAAAAGCATAACAAATGGCCCTAGGATTTGTTGAGGTTTGACTGTCCATTTGTAAATTGTTTGTGTCAAATAAATGTCGAAAGCCGCCTATAGCGATCTGCATTACAACTTCCATATTGTAGTTGTAATGCAGATCGGCCTTCAACTTATTTCATGGAAGTTCTTTGGCACGAAAGAGTCGCCGAGAATAAGTATCCTGGGATAAAAGTCGTTCTGACACCTCTTTGATAGTAAGTCTAATTCGGCTAATCACTATGGCGCTGCACGTGGCATACACATTTGTCCACCAGGGTTACACTTTGCACCGGTGTCGAAATACGGCTCAACCATTTTCAGTTAATCTATGATCAGATGAGCTTTCGCTAATATCCTTATATCAGTTTGAATCTAGAAATACCATATAGTTCAATGTTCCAGACGCGAACAATGAGTTCAAAGTTGACAGCCAATGTTAAACGACTCTCTGTTGCTTGCTTTTTTAAATACAGTCAGAAATACCATTTCACAAACGGCAATAAGAGTTAAAAATGCATCTAATTAGATAGTAGTTGGCATAAAATACACAATGACAGATTTAACAATAAACTCGTTTAGATTTTAATCAACGTGTATATAATAACATGGTCACGCCGATTTGTTTAATTTTCTGTCAGTACACTGCAAATACTGCGTTTAGATCCTAAACTTATTCCTAAGCTCATAATCTGTCCGTCTGTTTTTACACGTTTAGCTTCTCAACACGTTTACATACTAAACATGTTTTGTTGTAACGTATTTCTAAACACATTCTTAATAAAACATGTTTAGAATCCAAACGTTATTCTAAACGTTTTTCTAAACGTTTTCCTGAGCGCATATGTTGTCCGTTTTTTTTTACATGTTTAGGGTGCTAAACATGTCCAACGGCTAAACATGTTTTGATCCGCCACATGGTAATTATATTGAATAACAAAACCTCCTGAATTCAAAGAGCATACATTTTATTTAACAAATGTAAAATGTAAGCAATTACATACATACTACTTAAAGTAATGGAATAAAATATTTATATATTTTACAATTCTGCCAATGTAATAAATGAAGTCGTGTCCCTTCCCTCAAAAACGAGTCTCTTGAAGAAACATTTGACAACAATCATATAAAGATAGATAATTATGAAGTTCCCCATCATTACATATTTACTCAGTTATCTCTGATCATGCACAGATGAGGATATATAAATATTATAGGCAACTGCAGGGTTAGTTGATGCGAATTAAAAGCATAATATATTCGAACCTCAAATTAAACATAAACATAAAAAAAAATTAAGATAGTACATGTATATATGGTCAATTGACCCTCTAGGGAGTTGTCCCTACTTCATTTGGGTCCGTTTATCTTGATCTGGGTTCAATTTTAGCCCTGAAATATCTTCATTTGGGTTCATTTTGCCGAGTTCATTTGGGTTCGTTCTTGCTTGCATTAGCTTCATTTGGGTTCATTAT
>JAQQZZ010145089.1:0-12909 GCA_030265115.1 Mopalia vespertina | reverse complement strand
AGAACGGGGTTTCCCCATGGTTATGCAAACTTAATTTAGGAGGACCTATTTATAGGTTTCCCAAATTGTTTGAAGTCATCGTCTAAATTTGCCTTTTGCTACTGATTTTGACAAATTTCGTCATCCGTTAATCAATGAAGTTTGTGTTTTAAAGCAATTTTGCTTTATTTTTCACCAAGGCACATTTATAAAAGGATTACAGCACAGGCCTGTCAAGTGACTTTGATGAGTCACCAAAGCTTAAGGTATATTATAAGGCTGCATTTTTTTAATGGATAAAATATACTACGTAAGTTTTGAAAATTTATTACGGTGAAGGCACTGATCAAATCAAAAATGATATTATGTTATGGTTTACCTACAACATCAGAAGCTTTCCTACAGCTTGTGCAATAGCTTGTCCAAGACATTTGCACAGACTAATGGCAATATGTTTCAAGGGAAACGATACTGTCTTTACTAGGCAAGGGAGGAACATTAATTTTCCAATAGAGCAAACCCATTCACATTTATATTTGTATTAAAGTGTTTATTTTTTATTTTGTAGTATGAAATGTCCTTTAGTATGACATTTAACACCAATCAATCCAAAAATCTATATTTTGTTTGAACCCGCATTTGAGTCCGGGGAAAATGTTATAATTCGAATATAGGCATTGACAACAAAAAGTTCAACCGAAATAATTGTGATTACGATGTAGGTCAGGAATAAGCAATTGGATTGTCTCACACTTACCGTTGGATTGGCCAGTGACTTAAACAGTTGAGTACAAGTGGTTTCCATGTCTTATTGAACTGGTACAGCTCAATGATCCCAATCAAACAAACATGACAACTTGATTTAAGACAAACATGTAACAATATGATGCTAACTTCGTCTTTGGATCATGCAGCAATTTAGGCATATTTTAGCTGATTGCTTTAATGCTTTGCTTTCTTGTTTCTTGGCAGTATAATAAAACAAAGTAAACAAATTTGAATTGTTTTCACTTTATTGAACATATATTGGCCATACCTTTTTGTATATATATTGGACAGTGTTTCAAATAAGAATATAGTTTGGGATGAATCTTCAGGTTACAGTAGTAAGTAGTATGTCATTTACAAAAGTGCGGAGAAACCCAATTGTGCTGTTGATTTCATCCATAGTTCTGTCTAACAATGACTGATCCATTGTCACTCGGTGTGCCAATTGAACTGGCCGAGACCAGGAATATTATGCTCACCGAGGCCGTGGCTTTGTGGTTAGCGTGTGCATTTACTAATCCTACTTCGCTGTACCTTTACTCATTGTGCTGTCATGTTGTCATGTAAGTGAAATAACCTTAAGTACCGCGTTAAACCCCAATCGAACAAACCTAACAAAAGAATGTATCACACTCTACAATGTAGCACACACTAACTGATTTTTCGTGCTAATTTCCTTTGTTAGATGTAATAAATGAGGAGTTGTGAAAATATCTTCTAGTGAGCTAGGAATGAGATCTCTGGTCTCATCGTCTCCATCTGTCAATTGCGATAGACTATTCACCACTGAATCAACAGTGTAATACACATATTCTTTTCTTTTACAACATACCTCCATGTTGCCTTTCATATCTTGTTCTGGTGAGTAATTCAGACCAGTGACCGTATAGACGTAAGCAGACACGTCTGGGTGGTCTTGTAAACGGTGTCCCGTATGTAGAGTCTAATAATTCTCAGCCTGCAATATATGCACCATTAAGGAATGCAGGCGTGAAAGCCATGTCTGACATCCATTTCAGTTTAAAAAAGACACGACAGTCAAACGGCCGGAATGAAATAGGTGCCTAATAGCAAATTAAATCATCAGGTATTCGTTGTTGGTGTTCCAACGGGATTTCCATCTCTCCCAGGCTTATAAATTCCATTCCACTTTGAACTGGTGATAGCTGTCATCGCTAGCATTTGTCATAAGGACATCACACGGCAAAACTCTGAAAGAGAGTATTTACGTTATTATAAAACTGTACCTTTATGGCAAAATGGTTAGAGGATTGACTAAATTGAAGTTGCAATTTCCATGCATTTTAATTCCCTTTCCTCTGGTTAGGAATAGTATTGGCGCTTTGGCTCAATAGGTTGCGGAACCATCAACACACACATGTTCAGTACGCTTGTCTACCACGCACTGGTTACCTAAAAGTGTACCGATTGTGCATGGAATAGATTTTTTACAATGTTTCGTTTTCTTCAGGCTTTGCCTTTGATACCGACAACATCAAGTCGCATTGCAGCTGAAATACCTTTGAACACCATATTTAAACATATATATTTTTAGTTAATCAGTTTCTAAATGTTAGTATAATTATTATTGAAAGGTATTAGGTTATTAGAATCTCCATATAGAGTAACTGCGAGTTAACACAATTTTTACTTTTATTTGAGGATGATAGTCCTGAACACAAGTCTGCTCTTATTTTACAAAGCAATTTAACTGAGCGTTATGAGTAAGTTACAGACTCTTACCTGAGAAACAGAGAACTCCGTCACCATTTTTATCGGCTTCCTCAAACATCACATCAAACATCCTGTCACTTATGTTAGGCCAGAGATCTCTCATACCAACTCTCATCTCCTCCTGGAAAAAAAAACAACTCGGAGTTCTTCAGTAAAGCTAAATGGTTCATTAATAGTGAAAGATGTACTGATTGTTAACATTTATTCCCCTGTTAGATGACGTCACGCCACGTTGAATGTCTATCTTTTATCCGCTATTAGTGATTTAATCGGGTGTTAACGGGTAATATAGTCTTTCGAGCAATTGGTTCCTGGAAACAACTACTTAGAAATCGACGCTCGGGTCAAGTGCAGGCCTAATTCACAGGGGCTCGTTACCATAGAGATCGTGCACCTTACGTCATTGTCCAATCACAGCTAATCGAATACATCCCCTGTAGGCTGAATTGGAGTAAGAACGAACAGTTATGTGTTTGTAAACAAAATTTGAGAATTATATATAATTTACATCACAATTCTGGGTTAGGATATGAAGATGAACTATTTGTGTCACACGGACAGGTGAGATTTATTTATTTTCATGAGTGTCCTCCCTTCTTCTTTTCTATATACATGTGTACATATACACGATCTCTATGGTACCGAGCCCATATAGCTGTGGCTGAATTAAGCTATACCTGTATTTGACTCGCACGTGATGCAATGGATGAATTGATTCTTAATACGAGAGATGTAGAAGCAAAAAAACTATTCATACCTTTGAAAGAACTCCATCATTGTCTTTATCCAGAGCCTTAAAAGCCATCCTGAGTTCAGTTTGATTGTTATTGTTGCTTGACTGTGTTGATTCACATGTCGAAGTCTCGCTGTTCTCAGTTGTCACATTACCTATATATGAACATACAAAGTGCAAATTAGATTTCCATAAAATGCACAGCCATTATTTTAACATTTCTTGTTTGAACTCTTAATGACCATTTTGTCTGACTAAATTGTCAAATATATAAGAAATAGGCATACATTTAACAACCACATTGAACCAACACGAGTTTCAAATATGATAGAGGATCTGGAGTTATCAGCATGGTCTATACATCTCCCCAAGGCAAGGCGGAAAAAGAAGATAGTCGTATCAAGCCCCTCTTTGATTCCTACCTTGCCTTCACAGACGGTAAACCTGAGTTTACGGCAGTCTTAACACAGCGTGGCAAAGAGGCTACATGTAGACGCGAACTTAGTCCTATAAAATAGCCTGACATCACCACAGGCATGTTAATTGATAGTTAGTGCATGCGCCACTCCTGTTTGTTGTCGACAGACATGATTTATAGACGGCTTTATGATTGTCTGTTTGCTTTACAATAATCCAATGAAATAATTGCCACGCTTTCGAAGCCAATTGTGGCAAGGATGAAAACGTGTAGGCCTAAGTCTGGTCTTTTACATTTTGACCCTTGTCTTGGGATAATGGGTTTATACGATACAGTCAATGTGTTGGTGTGTCGAGGGTCTGGATTGATATGCTAGATCACAATCGGATAGGCATGCACCTTTTTTGTTAATAACTCTAGTTTTCACTTTAATTTTGATTTTATAAGTTTCCAACCAGGTGAAAATAGTATCACCCATGTGAAATTATTTCCGCAGTAAAAATATTTTTCACCCTGGTGAAAGTATTTTTCTCCAGAGTAAACACATTTTCATCAGAGTGAAAATGTTTTTATCGGTTCGAAAGTATTTTCACCTGGTTGGATATTTCTATCAACTGTATGGGTGGAAATATTGTCACATAGGTAATGCTATTCCCACCCAGATGAAGTGATTAATATTCCCACCCAGATGAAGTGATATCTAAGCCTCCTTACGCCAAGCCATAAATATATCAGTGAAACTTTGGTAAGAAATTAAATATCAACCCATATGACCTGGGATTACAATATACACTGATGCCAGATATGACGTATTGAAGGGTCTCAGCCAATGGATATTATGCGGTGACGGGGTTTATCTTGTTTTCTTTTTTACTTTAAGTTCGATTTTATTCGCTGCCGCTATGGTGGAACTATTATCAACAGGATGACAATTATTTTCACCCCGGTTGATAAGAATTCACGTGGGCGAAGATTACTTCCACAAAGTGATAATATACCAACCAAGTGAAAATCATAATCACTCAGTTGAAAATACTTTCCACCTATATGACAATATTTTTAACATGGTGATACTATATCAATTTTCACCAGGTGTTAATCTTTTTCATCCAGATAAAGCAGAAAAACACTTTCCACCCAGAACATAATATTGAAGTCGAGTGGTGGCTGAATGTTGGTTATTGATTGCCCAATATAATCAACAGGACGACGACATAGAACGGCGTAGAGGTGGATAGTAATCTGTTCTGTTTGTAAAGTTTGAATATTATTTACAATAAACTATAAAATGGCTAACATTGCTGAGATACGTTGATGAGTTATCTGGATTGATCAACGGTTTGAACGCCATCTTTCTGCTTCAGCGTGACAACGAGACTTTTCATATCACGTGACTTTTTTATCATTTATCATTTGGATAAAAATGTTTTTCACCAAGCTGAAACGTATTCTCACCTGGCTGAAAACAATTTCACTTGGTCGCATTTTAAAGTAGTTTTATCCAGGTGGAAAGCAGTTTTATACAAGCGTAAAGTTTTTTTCCATATTGAAACATTATACAAACAAAACTGCAGACTTCCTTCCTCCACACGCTTTCCCCTCGTCTTAATGTTAAATACAACGCAGAATCGGCTTAGTTCAGCAATACCTGTCGTCCACATATGAAACGTTGCAGGAGTTGTGAAATTCGACAAGATGCGATTGGGACGCCGGAGGAGAATGTTTGACAGAATGTACGCGTTTCTGCAAATTTTGTTTACAAAAAAAACCAATTATATGTATATTGTTTGTAACGGATTAACCGGTTATCAACCTCTGCGATGAGACGTAGGCCTAAGCAGAACGATAGAGACCTATATATTTAAGTACTATATTTTAAATACATTTTCAACGGAATGTGAGTGAAACACTCTTTTAGTTTGGAATAGAAAAACCCCAAGGGCCTAATAAAGTTAAAATAGCAAACACGCTACAATGCCATGTCTATACTTATACCATTCTGTATGTCATTTACATCTGCCGTCCTAATCGGTGAGTTTCCATTGTCCTTTGCTAAGTCCATTTCTGCAAAAAAAAGATGTTAAAATTGTATATTTAATATTATTGGTCACGTACACGTGTAACTGATACTAGAATTAATGTCAGCCCCATTTCCTCCTGACTAAACACTGCACTGACTCCGGTTTAATACAATGTACCAACTGTATATATACGGCCTACATGTTCGATAAGAGTCGTTTCGCATACATAGTTTATTTTGGTCAAATATCTGTTTAATGTCCTAGACGCAAGGGTAGGCCTATGTGTAAGACGACTTAATTAGTGGAAAACCTATAGGAAACCTGATAAAAACCACAATCGTTTCTTACCTAGATTTAACCCAATGGCCTTAAGCAATAAATGTGTAAATATATACGTACAGAACACAAGGATTAACGCGAACAAAGGCAGTAATTAAAGACTATATATACAAAGATCAAGGCTGGTATATGGTTGATTTTATGTGATGTTAGGCTAAAGATTTATGACTTTAGGAAAGTTGGTCATTTACTCATTATATGGGATGACGTATGGCCGTGGGCTCTGCCCTTACAGGACCGGACTGTTAATGGTTAAATCTTTAGTAAGGTTGATCATTTACTCATTATGTGTGATGACGTATGGCCGTGAGCTCTGTTCTGACAGGACCGGACTGTTAATGGTTAAATTTTTAGGAAGGTTGATCATTTACTCATTACATGTGATGACGTATGGCCGTGAGCTCTGTTCTGACAGGACCGGACTGTTAATGGTTAAATCTTTAGGAAGGTTGATCATTTACTCATTACATGTGATGACGTATGGCCGTCAGCTCTGTTCTGACAGGACCGGACTGTTAATGGTTAAGTCTTTAGGAAGGTTGGTCATGTACTCATTACATGTGATGACGTATGGCCGTCAGCTCTGTTCTGACAGGACCGGACTGTTAATGATTAAGTCTTTACATTTACTCATTATATAATGATACAATATCCCATTTAATTAAATACTGAAACTGGTTTAAAAGAGATAATGTTCTATACATGAATTAAATGGTCTTCATGCACGGGCATATAGGTCTGCAACAATAACACTCCGCCGTTATAAGAGGATAATAACCGCAAGTACGTCACTAATCACAAAACAATCAAACAAACAATTACAGGCATTATGCGCCATTAAAACGAAACCATATTAGGCCTACACGTAAATGTGTTTTTTCCTTTTTTTACTTTACAAGGCTGTTAATCTTCAATTGCACAAAAATCTGTTATTTTAGTATATTCTTTACGACGAATGGCTTCTGCTTACCTTTAGAGTGACTTTCTCCCCAGGAAATGTGTGCACATTAATACCTATTGTGCTATATTCTCGCTCTCTATATACCACAGTGGTGTAAGTTACATATGTCTATATACATTCAAACAGACCATTCTCAAATTTCTGTATGCATAGTTTACAATATTTGACCCGCGGACGTCAGAGATTAAAGTAAAGTGTGATTAATTTCGGCTATTTTATCCCCTTGAATGTGTCCTATAAATCAGTCAGGACAGGTCAGATAAAAAGAAAAAAACAATCATGGCGAATCTTAACAACACAATACAATATGTGGAATTTACCTGTCAATAAAGCGTAAGACTGCATTGACGATACCTGGATCTAAATTTACCTTCAACCCTAATTTAAGAGCCCTGCAAAGTAGAGAGTTATTGCAAGTCAAATACATAACACAGTAGATAATCATCATTTTAGAGAGATCAATTGTAGCTATATTATATTTAATGACATGACATGTTTGGTCATTTATTATTTAGCCTATATATACATGTAGAAGTATATTTCATATCGCATATTTTACAATCTCAAACACCGTGTATGAAGTACAGCTCAATGGACAACCCTGACAGCTGAACAGTCCAATAAAATACGATTTCAACATATATTCTTGTGCGCATATCGGAGGTTCAACATGAGATCTAGCTGTCGTTTGTGTCGTGATGGATGAGTCTGTCGAATTGATCCAGTGTCCATCACTCAGCCCGTCTGATGTCTACTCGAGAAACGTTCGGGCATCTTAAAAGTTCTTCTCCTTATCTTAATGGACTCCACACCTTGCCTTAAAGGCTATGAAACCTTCCCGCCAAAAATAGCATTTGGCACAGATATACATAGTTGGTTTAAGTTTAGAAGAGTAAAATTTATTATTTTATTCGAGTCTTCTTTAAAAGCAGATCTCATAAAGACCATATATAGATCTGTGAGAAATGTCTCCCGAGAACCAATAATGTTAATGTTAAAGATATAGGCGAAAACGTTCATACATATAGTGTATGAGCTTTCAGATCCGTCCAGAGAAAATAATAACCCCCTCTCTATCGCAAAAAGAAAGAGAAAACCTTTAGCTTACTAGGGTTGTGCAGACTGGCTTATGGAACCCTATATTAGGCCTATACTATATACACTAGAACAGTTTATTTCTGAGTAACCTTATTTGCACTTATATATTTTTGTGAAAAACTTTACAGAACTTTATCTGTCAAAATGAAAATACAAGTTTGAATAATCCACTTACTTAGTTTTACTCTCAGCATATTTCGACTCCTTTGGTGTTCACTCAGAACTTATCTGGCAATCCTCGGTAAGGGAACCGAGTCTCTCAGTTAATCGTTTATCCAGTGCGCTTTGTATTTACAAGTGGATATTTGAAATGGGGATACACGGTCCTTAATACTTATAGAGAGAGTGAGCCGACGAGACAAAAACTTCTGCCAAACACACAACCAAGGCTATCGGAACAAGTCTGCCGTAAAGCCTATTCATGGCATGTTTTCTTTTCGTATATGATTTCTTCCATGGTCGTTCTTTAGGTGAAGACCGCCGAGGGCTTGACACTGACGTCAAGAATAACAATGAAGAATCTGACCGGCCCGACATTTGATCCTTTCTCCGATTCAATATCAGACTTTCTATGTGTTATCCATCTGTTATTAATTGTCATCGTATCAGGCCAACCACCAAATATCCACTTTTATAATTGACGTGAGAATTACGGGTATACGGCATATTAGGCTGGTCATTGCTGTAAACTAAACTTTTCAAAAGGTAAACAAATTAGCGCAAACATTTGCCTGTTTGCACATACACTTTGGGTATATAAATTACATGTATCACAATTACATGCTTTACTAGAGCATATCAATGACAATTGTCAAATGAGACACCAAATATATTGATGCCAGTCATATATACTATCAAGACGCTATATCAATTGATCCCTATTATATATGACCAAATTGACACAAATCCGTGTGAAATGTGAATATGTTACGGTTTATGTAGAGAATTTGGTTTCATAGACATAGACAAACGCAGAACCCTTGGTATATACCTCTAAAGGTTGGCGCTACCGTTCAACAAACCATGTTAATTTGGTTGCGTAATTAAACCGGTTATATGGTTCATTTCACTGTAGCATTAATCCTTTTATAACTGTGTATATATAAGAACAGTACTTAACGATTTTGGCATCGTGTGTATATTATTTTCCTGCCATACATGCAGTTCCCTGGATGTTTATAATTCCCCCCAAAAACTTGTATGAGATAAGTAATGAAAGAAAGTTTAATGTTACAATTAACTGTTATAGTCTGTATAGGGATCAATCGCTTGTAACAACAGATCCAGTTGATCTTTTTTATTTTTCGACTAAATTGAAAAATGTTGCGTCTCACAAAGAAACCAATACACTTTTTAAAAGTTTATGAAAGATAAACAGGATAACAGTTTATAAATAAAACACAGCGATTAGCCAGTGCTTAACTTATGGTACATTTTAAAGTCCTTATACATATTTGCTTGCGGTCACCGAATGAAGAGACATTTGATATACATGTACATGCAAATGTAAAGCAGACGAGGTATAAACAATAGCCAAATTCTTATTGTAAAAATGATTGACATATCAAATTCACGATTCCCACTCTTCAAAATTAACGCATGTGTGATCTTCATTTAGAAATGTCTACAGGTATGCGATTTTGTAACTATCCTGCTTTTTAACACAGAATGTCTACACTGTATGTTATGGAGGTAAGACAGCGACGGTTGTAATCAAATACTGGTATGCTTGATAGAAAAATAATTGCGGAGATGAAAATATATTCACAATTAAAGCAGAAATTCGCTACATGATCTCAACGCTTTAAAACTGCCTGCCTACCTGGTGGAAGTTCATATCTCAGTTGACCTGATAACATAGTAGTGATACTTTAAGTCGTAAATAGCCAGGGGTTAGATTTAGCAACTTGAACTAGTCTTTAAGTATGTCAGTAAGGGCTTTTACAAAAGTATATCTGGTAAAAACACATAAATTCTAACTCATTATTGCTGTTCTTTACGGATGAACAATGTTGAATGCCTTTACAAATTCGACATTCAGTAACCAGCGCTCCAGGCTCTCGCTACACTATAATAATACTTTATAGCTATAACTTTATACCTCTGCATCATACTATTTATACTATAATATCAAAACATAACCTAGCTTAACCTACAAATAGGAATCAACAGACATAGAACTTATATTATTGTTATATACCGATCATTAGGTTTACCAGATATCACTGTTACTGAACTACGTGGAATAAATTACCAGCCAACTAGCAATTTGGAATTAAGCAAATGACAATTTCTCAGAACTATATATACCATAAAAATAATTAACAAGAGTTTGAGTAAACTCAACATACGCCATCACGGGTTGCTATTTTATAGACCGTTAATGTACACGAGAACATGGTTTGTTTGTTTGTTTGATTGGGGTTTAACGTCGTACTCAAGGGTATTTCCCTTATATGACGACGTGCCAGCCCAATGGGTGAAGGAAACCACCCTCGACACCACTGGCAACAAACAAAGACAAGATGGGACAGATACAGGATGCAATACAGACACCACAAACAGATCGGCTTCCTGTTCCCCTTTAGCTCTGAGAGCACCAGGGAAACATGAAGTTCCCTCCAACCACCCACCGTAAAATTAACAGATCAGTGGCAAATGCAAATGTTACGTTATGTTGATTATCTCACAAAGTCTTAGAGGACCAATTGTAAGGTTATGTTGGAAAAGATTACAACAATTGCCTGTATTTTTCTGCCTTGTGCCTAAGTCGAAAATGTGTACATTATGTTATAATTTATCCCCTGAATATTATTTTCGAGTTGTGACTTCGATAAAATAGCCAGTGATTAGGGTAGTTGGGGTTGTGCTCTCAGACCTGCCTACCTGGTGTCTGCTCAAGTATTTTGACAGATAATTTATGTTAAATACACAGGCCTGTGCTGTAATCTTTTCCGGCATAACCTTAAAATC
Source organism: Mopalia vespertina (assembly GCA_030265115.1). Taxonomy (NCBI): domain Eukaryota; kingdom Metazoa; phylum Mollusca; class Polyplacophora; order Chitonida; family Mopaliidae; genus Mopalia; species Mopalia vespertina. The sequence continues at coordinate 1,885 of JAQQZZ010145089.1, read as the reverse complement.
GGTCCTCTAAAATTTTGTGAGTTAACCTAACTTTTATATATTCCCCTGGTTTGCTGATTTTGAAAATACATAAATGTGCCTTTGTAAAAAATAAAGCAAAATTGCTTTAAAACACAATCTTTATTGATTATCGGATGATAAAATTGGTCAATCCCAGTAGCAAAATACAAATTTAGATGAAGACTGCAAACAATTTGGTAAACCTATAAATCGGTCCTCCTAAATTAAGTTTGCATAACCATGGGGAAACCCTGTTCTGTCTGTTCTCCTGAACAGCACAGGCCTGAATACACCATTAAAATACACACAGAAATTAAATTGCTATGCTATAAGAAAATACTCCTAAAAAAAGAATTTTCTTACACATAAATTTTTTCTAAGGTAGGCAGCACTTTATGAGTCCGATCTGCTGTAGTATCTGTTTACTGGGTCATATGATTGTCTTGTTTTCTGCACACATTGGATTTGCCTGCAGGTGTTGTTTGTTGCTTGTACAAGGTTTCTTCATGGTTTCCGCCCAACACACTTAATATAAGCGAAACACCCTTGTGTATGCCATTTAACACTAGTTTAATAATTTAATAAACTATTTGTCATAATTTTTTTCCAGTGGTTCTAATGGAAGAGCTGACTGATGATTTAGAGACCATCTCCCCTGAAGATCACGCCGAGAGAGCGCTGGTTTATGAGAAGTTAGGCGATAGCTCGGCCTCTATCGACCTCTTTAAACAGGCCATTGAATTCTATCAAAAACTGGTAACATGCTACACATTAAATGATTTATATATCAGGCATGGGCATTTCACAGAAACAATCATTCATTGACCGTATCATTTCCCAAGTTTGAAAAACTCAGAAATGAAAATTGTATTAGCGATTTAATCTGGTGTTAGCGACTAATACTCTTTCGAGCAACTGGTCCTAGTTGATTTGCTCCCAAGAAAACGCTGCGTGAAGTCTTTTAAAGTAAAATAAAAACAACAATTTGAAATCACATATCCACACCGGGGGAGTTTCTCGAGTCAATTGGTTTGGGAAAACATATGGGGGCCCACAATTATATAAACCCAAATTAACGTCAGTGTATAATTATTTTCATAATATCTGTGTTAAAATCAAACCAAAAGGGGTTACAAAATCCTGATTCTGGTCTGATGAATTCAGGATAGGAAGCTGGAAAGTTTTTCCAGAAACTGCCCCTGCACACATTTCCACACCTGCTATATTAGTACATCCTCGTATAATAGCTCTCTGGCTAAGGGTAGTTTGTTTGAAGAGGAGCAATACTGTCTTTACTTAGCACTGGAGGAAGATTAACTCTCAACATTATGGAAAGGCTTCACATCTTGGTTTTGCAAGTTTCAATTATAATTGGAATACACTCCGCTCATATAAGTGAAATACCCAAGCATGGTGTAAAACACCAATCAATCAATCAATCCTCGTATAATACATATTTGTATAGATGATGAGTACTTTTATCATGTGTTGTAGTTAAGTTGTGCTGAGAAGGAAGGTCGCGATTCAGCTGGTATGATTCCCGTGTATGTTTCCCTGGCCCATACTTACAACGACGACAAGCAATTCACCCGAGCTGTAGAATATTACCGCCGTGAACTGGACTGTCAACAAGGCAACCATGAACAGGTAAGACTGGCAATTTGATGTATTTTGAAAAAACTTGTGTTTAAAAAATCTCTGTTTGTTAAGTATTTATACTTGTACTGCTGTTTAATATGATTTTATTTGTATGCTTTAATAGTGTTACAACAAATTATTCAGGGGCTGGTTTCTCAAAGCACTATGCAGGTGGTTGGAGGGAGCTTCATGTTGCCCTGGTGCTCTCAGAGCTAAATGGGAACAGGAAGCCGATCTGTTTGTGGTG
>JAQQZZ010145078.1:0-12909 GCA_030265115.1 Mopalia vespertina | reverse complement strand
CAGGAACCATTTCTAAGTCCTTAAAATAACTTTAAAAGTAGCCATATTATGGACGAAATTTTAGGTGATTTAGGGTAGCTCTAGATTAAGATTTACATTTAAATGGAGTAAAAGACATACTGTTTTATGGTTGTCTTATTACTAATACTAAAGCTTACCATAATCCTAACCCTGACATTAAAATGACGTAATATCTGACATGAAGGATTTACCAAAAGGTCTTGCCAAGAACTCCCTTCTTACAGGACGCACCTACCAAACTTTAACTGGTCTCCTGTAAGTGAAATTGCTGGCGTACTTATTAAACACCCGTGAACTAATCCAATATTTATTAGAGTTTTTACTATATTTTTTTCTGACAAGTCTATCCAGAGAACACAGCTGACTGTAGTATTTTTTAAGGTTGTGCCTCCAACTACTATGACGTTAATAGATATAAATAGGTATTTCTGGGACCATTCAACACCTTTCATATGGTGGAAGGAATCTGGGGTAACGAGGCAACTACTCTGCAGAATCCTGATGGAAGCCATGTGTGCAAACAATGCAGGAAGAGCCACTATCATAAACAGGATGCCTACCAAAAATCCCCAAATAATTCTTTTTTTGTGTTCCACACTTTGCAACGCTATGGTCCACACTTGAATTATCCATGGATAACATTTTAACTAGTCAATATACTTATTTTCATATTTTATATATATGACATATACTGTCCGGAACATTTTAAAAGAAAAACAATTAGGCTTAATACTGATATTCATTTTTTTCACCCCCATTAGCCTGCTATGTGAACTTTTTACTAAATAATTTTTTTGTTGAATTATTCTTTTTATTGGTTCACTATTGGTAGATCTGTTGTGCAGAGATTCCCGCTCAGGCCTCCTTATGAGTAGCCTGTGGGTAAACAACATTTTTGCAAGTAATTAAAATTAAAACGCATTTAATTATTTACTCATAATTACTTCTGAAAATCTCAGATCCAGAAATATGTCTTGTATTGAACTGTCTGTGCCTGCTGGTGGTTGCTGGCAGCTCTCTGGTGCTACTTGACTTCAAGAAAACCCAACAAATCCAGCCTTTGATTCAGAAACAGAACAGTACTATATCTTTATAGAATTGCTGGTGTAAAAACTATTATCTACATACGGTCTTTGTAAAGCCTTTATCAGAGTATAGAGTAAGAAATGTCTTGGCTTTGTCACAAATCTCAATGGTCGTGGGTTCCCAAATACTCAATAGTCCTAGATAGTGTCTGTAAGTAGAGTCGTCTGATGAGCATTTCTCCCTGTATCAGGCTCCTCCTTAGGTGTTTCTATTGTGACGCCTGGCTGCTTGCCAATCATCAAGCATCTCTTCAGAGTCTCAAGAGGGGCTATCGTTTGATTAATTAGAACCGTATCCAAGGGGATTTCACTGTAGTGACAATCTGACATCTTTCTAGTCAATCACTGTCTCGATAGCTTGGATCCTTCATTGTTGCGTTGTCAAGCGTCGAGTTGTAACGTCTCAGGATGAAAATCTCCTAACTTCGTCACCAGACGATTTGGACAAGTCAAAGAAAGCTGATGGTGCGAGATGTATTGGTCAAATCTAATAAATGTATTAAGGAATTATGATAGTGAAGCTATTGATAAGTAACAATAATGAAAAGTCTCCTTTGAAGACTGGCTCCATTGTATAGATGTACCATTGGCTTAGATAAGTGAAATGAAGCTCTGGCCCCGTTGTATAACTGTACCATGGGCTGAGACTAGTGCAATGAAGATCCCCGTAGACGGAAATCTGTGCCCCTTCTTTCTCCAGATTGTATGCCCTCTTGGAGATCCTGATAATGGCACTGGATTGTTAAACAGCTACGATGATTTGAGATTTAGAAATAACCATTTAAAAGACAAAGCTCAGTGAGCACTTCTGAATGTAATAAATGAGTTCATTACATCAGTGGTGCTTCAATTCGAGTGAAACTGTTCATGAAACGGTCTTGAAAACTCCTGTATTACTTGTTAAGGAATGACCTTTGACATGGTCATAGTTTTATCCAAATAAGGGACCCCTGGCTAAGGGCAGTTTGCTTTGGGAGTTTTAACTAAGCAGTAAAGGACAAAGATCTTTCTAACTTTATCAAAACACTACACATTTAATGGCTATGCTGGTGTCAATTATTGTTGAAATACACAACCATCATATAAGTGAAATTCCCTTAAGCATGGTGTAAAACACCAATCTGTCAACCAAAAAAGGAGTCCAGCCCTTACATGTTTTTTAAATAACGTTTATAGTCTGAGTGGCCTGTGGAACTCCAAATTGTTGAGCAAAAAAGAGAATATTAAAAACGTTTTGACATTTTAAAATTGATGATGTAAACTAAGATTTATCTGAGCTGTGATACACTGTCTGTATTCAGTTTGGGAGAATTCTGATCTCTGGATACTATTCATCCGTTAGTCCTTTCTCCAATAACATTTTGAAGTTGTGACATATTTGTACTTTTCAAAAAACTTAAGTTAATTACATAATTCATGTATACTTCAGGATCGTGCAGTCTTGCGGCAAAATAATTGCCTTTGCGGGAATGTACATTCAACAACATTTTCTGGCTTGTAACTTTGTCTAGTAATTCTGAAAAATTTTAGATTTTGTTTTAATTAATGTGTCAATTATTGTGTTTATTCTTCCAGCTGCCGCTGTGTTGAACAACTATCAAGGATTTGCCCAGGCTACCTCTCCCGCTGCCAATGGTCGTGTGTTTCCACCGACTAACAGCCCTGGACCCATCGACTTGTACAACTCGGCTGGAGATGGGCTCGGCTATGTCCAGGCAGCCAGTCCACAGCCATCTGGATTCGCTAATCTCGGTGTAAGATAAATTATACTCTAGAATCTTTCAATTTTTCTAGTTCCTCGCCATATCTTAGGAAGTCTTATTTCTAGTTTGGGAAATCTGATTGCAATAGTTGATTTTCTTTTTGTTTTTAAAATGTCACAATGACAAGAAGTGCTGATTAACTTCTTGCAAATTTTCTCAAAAGTTCAAGCCAATGTTCGGAAATGTTCTTGCTTTCAGCACCAACAGTTGAAAGCTGCTGTCCCTGTAAAATCAAAGGCATTTTTTGGCAGAGCTCCAATGGCATTTTTCCAAAATGTTGTTTTACTCTTTCGCTAGATAGATTCTCTAACTCTCAATTATTTCCCAGTTTTCCCAATAACTAGAAATTGACCATTTTCTTTGCTTGGTAGCACAATGCTAACCTAGTTTAAATTCTATTCCATTTCTCACGTGTTTCCATCCATTCAAGTTGCTTAACCGCACCGTTAAATGTTTATCCTTATTCTTGACATAAATTTAAAAAACAAAACATTTCTAAAGGCATATTTGAAATAAAATAAATGCATGCATTCGTTTTAAAATTTGTTATTTCTACTAAAATTGAAGTTTTTATTTAACCAAAAAGATCATTGCACTGTTATATCTAATTGCATTATTGTAATGTTACAAAAACTATTGCTACTGACAATAAATAACTTAATGTTACTGTGTAGACTAGCTTATAGGTGTAGAAGTTTTGACACTAGTATTTACATGTACACACCTTGACATTCACCAAATGACCTTGACCTCGCCTTTCCCTCCACCAGGGTACTCTGATTGCCACCAGTTTCCAAAATGGCTACCACTGAAGACTGATGGAGAGCAATCAACAGCAGGTATTTTAACCTTTCCCCTCTCCTTGCCCATGTATTAACACAAACCTAGGAATGGCCAACATTCAGAATTCTTATTAAAACCCAATCCACCCTTTTGCTCTTTTACTTTCTAAAAAGTATCCACGTCTTATTACTGGTTGTGAACTTATAAGTCTTGCAATAAAAATATGTAAATTGATAAAAACAACCAAAACATGTAGCCATCTACATTTTGTATTTGTCTTCCCATAAAATTATATTCCATCAATAACTCACTTATTCCCAGCATAAATTTTGCAACACAGTACTTCATTTCACATGTAATGGTTGTGTTAATGGAACTATTTTGTCTGTTGGAGTTCTTCCCCCAAAACATCAATAAATATTGATACGCACCGGGTAAAACATCACAGCATCAATCCTACTCAGCCTTTCTGCACCTCTTGCACTGTGCACATTTTTTGTTGTGGAATCTCTATGTATTTTAGTAACTAAAAATGTATTAATTATGTTTTTATTTTAGTAACAAAAAATATAAATTATGTGCATAAGGAAAATATTCAATTTGAAACTCTTAAAGTAGTGCACAAAAGTAGTAAAAAATGCATGGTTTCCACATTGTAAGAACTTGGCTCAGTCATTAGATCTATTGTAGAGCTAAGCACACTGCAAAGGCTGCACTATTTTTTTATGCATTGCATATTATAGTTTGAGGTAAACACTTTGCACAAAACAGTTTTTAGATGACATTCTGCAAATCCATCAGTGTTTCATATTTGTTTTGTACACGGACATAGAAAAATAGGAATTAATTATGAAAGTTTGTTTGCATTTATAAACAATGTGAATAGAAATTCTAGAATTCTGTAGCAAACAAATAATATTTGAACAAAAACATTTTTGTACTGTCACTGGAATAGAATAGTTTAACTTTCTTCACAGTATTTCCTTGCTTTTATGAAAAATTATTTTATGAAAACTTTTTAAATCGATTCTTAACTTCAACCAAATTATAATATAGTTATAATCAGTTATAATAGTTCTTCAATATTTGTCTCGATAAAGCTTGCTCATTTCATGTCTGAAACACGTTAATGTAACACAGAAGATTTAAGAACATTAAAGTAAATACGTTTTAGAAATGTATTATGAGGCATCCATAGTTTAGGGGTCTGTAGTGTGGGATTGTAGCCCGCAGATCCTACATACACACCTGCCTACCCAGAGTATTTTATATGCAAATTGTAAGTTGAATACACTACAATGACATTAAAATACACACAGAAATTAAAATTCAGTGCTATGCTGGAACAAAAAAGTACACATAATGGTAAGAAAATACTCCTAAAAAATAATTTATTTGAGTCTGTATTCCAAGCACCCTGTTAAATGTAATGACGGTTCTGGGTTGTGCTCAGATTTCCTCTCTCGCTGTCATTCTTTGCTGTAATTTGACATTAATCCTAGTGGTCTAACATCATATAAAACAAATCTATAAATGCTGCTGTATTTGGCTGACTCTAACGTAAGATATATTTTTCTCTCTCTCTCTAGGCTAATTTCGGGAGTTCCAGTCTAGGCCGTCAATTTTGAAGGCGAAGTCTCCTTTTCTAAGTCCCATAACATGAGCTCCTCTGTTGGAAAATTAATGAACCTGCCGTTCCATGATCACCCATGCACGAAATAAAACCCCCAAGGAGAGGCCCTCGGGGCCCTATTGTTGTTATTTACACCACTTATGTATAGCAGTGGTCTTGTTTGACGTATTGTTATATGTCATATTAAATGAACATGTTTTATCTATAATGTGAAAAAGTGGCTTTATAGCTACACCCTACTTTTAACACATGTCTCTTTTTTATTTTGGTTATGAAATTGTTTTATTTCTTTTTGGAAAGGATATTGTTTTATTTGATTTTTTGTCAACCGTGTTTTCGTCCAATGTTAATATCATTGCTATGTATATTTAACCTTGTGATTTGTACAGAATGTGTAGTTCTTAGAAAATTTTTGCCCACTTTTTTCTTTATTTGTTACGGCATATTTTGTTTGTTTTTTGATATGTAATCGGCTTGTACTTCTTCCCAATATTGGCAAAACATATTCTGGAGCAATACACAGATGTAGTTGAAACCTTCTTACAATATGTATGTTGTGTTTAAGGGAAGGAACTTTTGAAACAATATTTCCTTCACAGTTTCCTTTTATGACTATATTTTTGTATGAATTTTGTTTGGCATATTTAAAACATAGAATCTCTTCAACTAAACAAATGTTGCCTCAAAATAACCCATGGAATACCATGCATTAATATATTGTCTCTACGCATAGCCAAAAGAGCAAATTATATAAATCAGTGCTAGTAGTATTTTAGCAAAACCAAAATAGCTAGGCAAAATATACTTAAAATAATTTCTACCATCGTCTTTTAGTTATACATGTTCCATCATTTTAAACTTTTCTGGCAGATAGGTGCAACTTGAAATGGGTCTAAAAAATGTTCTTTCTAATACAGATAAATCTCTTTGAGTCTTGATAAGCCATACTTCTTCAGCCGACTAAACTTACACCTGTGTTTGGACAGGTGAACCGAAATTCTTATGAGAACAGACAACAAATGGGTTACTTCACTTAAAGTCCTGTAAACAATGTCATTGTCCCTAAATCTGTTTCAATTTCTGAAAAAGTCTTTAGAAGAAAATATTTGTTTGTTTTAATTCGGTTTTTCCATCAACATTCAGAATAGTTTAAAGATTTTTTTCCAAGTTTTAACTTCATGTAAAAAGAAATTTTCACCTGCATAAAATGTGATATCTGATAATAATTCAAATATTTCACTGTCACCATTTGCTCTTCTCATGCATTTATACTTAACACAATCAAGCCATCCTCTTTTTAATTAAGAAATTCATCCACAATGTCAAAACGATTTTAAAATTAGGTTAGGACAAAAGAATATCGACTTTTCGTAGAAGTGGATATGAAGTTTTTGAATTTCATGTTGTTGTTTTTTCAAATCACCAAGGTTGCCAAGTCTAATTACCAGAGATTGTCTGGCTGTTAAATCCGTGTATAAAGCAATATTAAACATTTTTGCTACTTTATACTGTCTATGAAGACATATTTTGACTGTTTTTGGCCTAGAGGTAGCAACAAGGACCAACACAGATAACTGTAAAACTTGTCAAATTTTGGAGTGGATCATTCTAGAGGGGTAAACATTGGTGTAGGAGGGGCTGCAAATGTGTCCAAAATCTCAGAAGATTTATGGTTGTCTAAGAGACTGGTTTTGTTTTTTTTATACTTTGTACAGTGGATTTTATATAAATTTTTATTTTGTGTTTTATAGAATTGTTGCGGTAGATTAAGTAGTAAGTTATACGATGATAAAGTTTGGTAGAAATGTGACTGCAAGATGACATTTCTGGGAGCCTTTATCACAATTTAGAATGTTGTCTAGTTGCTGTCAGTGAAAGGCTTTTTTGTGAATTCGTTTTCTTACACAATATCATGCCAATGCAAAACAAAGTGGCCACTTTGGATAACTCATACTGTATCAGTACATACTGTATGTAAACTAGGTAAACATAAGTTACATACACTATTTTGTTGTCTAAACTAAAGTTGTCCATGAGCTTTATTTACTGTTTTCATTTTTATGGCATACGTGAACAGTTCAAGGATTTTTTGTGATGCTCTTAAGACAGGAAGCAGGTCTTTCAACTGTTGATCACTTGTGATATTATCTTATTATTGAATATTTAGTAATACATTGTAGATCCACAATAATCTCTAGATTTATATTGTAGGCCTAATTATATAAAACTAAGCCTTTCACTGACGTCATTTAGGTCATTTGTGGTGTGTTTCTTAATTATATTGAAAAATATTGAATTCAAAAGTTATTTGAAAATAAAAAAATTAAAATAAAGCATTACAGGAATAATTCTCCTTAATAGGACATTTTTGTTTTTGTTTTTATCTACAAATGTATGGCTTTTATTGAATTTAAAGATGAGTGAAATTAAATGTTTCATGAATCTTAAGAAGAAAGACTTTGTTACCCAGAACTGTTTTTCAGATAGTTTTGAAACACACCACATAAGTATGTTATTAGATGTTTGGAGGGATTAGATCTAGAATTCTGTTTTATATACACAACAGCAAATTTTTAAGCAATAGATACAGGCAGTAATTTAGATGAGTAAAGTCTGCCTTATACAGAGCAGGGAACGCTGTATATTAAATTTCCTGTACAGAAGTTTAAATTGTAAAAAACGGTTTTTGACAAACCGTAAATTGTCACAAGTATTTATGGTTTTTTTTTTCTAGTTTTTTTTCCGACCCTGTCCACCATTGATTAAACATTCATTGTTCTATTTAATATTATTGTACAAACCTTCATATACCCCCACTCCCTATGTCGACTGTGACTGCCATTCAGACGTCATGGATGTTTATTGTATAAAGATTATATTAATTTCAGTTTGAGTATAAAACTGAACTAATGGAATACATTTTTACCATTTATTATTTCAGGGCCTGTCCTGATATGTAACTTTTCTTGTTACGGTTTATGTTTTATTGTGGGCTGTTTTACAGCAGTGTTATGACTATATATATATATAAAAAATCTCTCTATATATATATAAATATATGTATATCATATCTATGTACAATCAAGTTGCTTTTAGTGATCCCATTTCTGCTTTTGGGGCTTGTATATGTATTGGTATTAGCTGTAGATTTAGTCGTAGATTTTTAGACCATTGGGGTTTTAGGATTTTCACAGCTGTATGTATATGCATTCTTTGTGGTAGATGTGTTGTTGTTGTAATGTTGAATAATCCGTATAGATGGTGCAGTATGCAGTCAATATCAAACTTAGAGCAAATGGCCTCTTGATACAGCCCAAGGCAATCTGTACATTGAAAAAAAGGCAAAATTTGTTTAATTTTTTTCTTGTTTGTTTTATCCTACTATTGTCAGCTCCTTGCTATATGATATATTAAAAGTTTGAAGTTTCTTAACTTCTGTACAAAATGGAAATCAGAATTGACATAAAGCTCTCGTGAATACTTCTCAGGACATCTTTTAAAAAGCACAACAAATGTCTCTATAAAGTTATAAATAATCAGTTACAGATTTTAGATATTGAAATTTATTTAATTGTGATATTAGAAAACTGTGCAGATGGAATTTATTATTATGATTATTTAAGTATTGAAAAGAATTATTAATTAGACAAATTAATTAGAAACTATATCAATAGCAGCATACATTACAAAACCTGTACATTGTTATTTAGAAGAAAGTAGTGATGTTCCTTTCAAACTGTGAGTGGCATTGTAGTCAATCTGACTGTGAGGTTACATCCTGTACAAACACAACAACAAGTAGCTAATTGTCCCCATTGTGTTGCCCTTGGTCAAGACAAAGGGTTTTGTTAATGTCTTTAGTCCCATCTGAAGTCATCCCAAACACAGCTTGAATGGAACATAACTATTTTCCTAGATTTCTCCGGATATAGACTATAGGAGATAGGGTATAGACTATATCAGATTATGACTATATCAGATCATAGTGGAGGGGTTTGTCTGTTGACTTCCAACTTCTAGCATGATATTGCAGACCAGTAGCCATTATGATATTTTACATTGTCTGGCATTGCCAAATTTGCTCGGTCACAAGTGGTGGCAATATTGCCTACCTGAATATCTTATGCTTTATGTGGCGTTTATAACCTGTAGATAAGCATAACTGGAAAACAGGTTTCGGTAAATCATAACCAGTGATTGATTGATTGATTTCTATTGACCCGTTTTTCAGTTGTGACCGCCAGAATATACTTCACAAGTCTGGCCACCTGGTGGCAAAAGGGAAGAAACTCCTTTACATCTTTCAACTTTTTATACCATTTAATTTTTCAACAAAGGATCTCCAAACGCCTTGTAGTTTATTAACATCTGGGAAAGCCATACCCAGTTATATTTAGTTTCAAAACAGTGCCACAAACTGTTATTGCTGGCGTTCTAGCTAATGTGGCGAATACTTTATAATGTACAGTTGAGTAATTCGCTCAGATTGCACTCCGATGTGACAGTCCGGTGTGATCGGATCAAAGTATATTGGCTGAAAACATTGACTATCTCTTCTAGACTATTAACATTTTTCGCATTAAAAACTACTTGCAGATAATATTTGGTGGTAAGGAATTTATTACATTCCCAATGACCATGGATAGCTTACTGCCAAAATCTATGGACTATTTAAAATACGGAATTCCAGTAGAGCGTTTTCAGGAAATCAGCCTGAAATCTGTGATGGTAAATGTTCTAGCTGTAGATCCAGACAATGTTATTGATAATGTATGAATGATGCCTGTCACTTTGCACACACCATACAGTATCTTAGAACATTTCTGTAAAGCTGTTTAAACTGTAGCTAATGATAGAACTAATAAAATACTGATAGTCCGAGTCGACAGCCAATGTGTACTCGCTTTGTACATTTATACTTTGGTCTCTTGCAAAATCCTATCTAGTTGAAATTACCATACCTTGTCTGTGTTTTTCTCGGAAAATAGCTAATAATGTTGTTGACGAACCTTTTTCTACTTGGCTGTGTGAAAGAGAATTGAGACTTTGAGCTGAATCTTTTTGACCATGTATGCAAATTTGATCATATCGCTGTTTTCATGGAATCGGATCATGCTATACGGATCTCATTACTGACTCCTGGGTTGTTAACATACTTTTTTTCTGCGCACTTTTTGCGTGTTGATTTTATGTCGCATATACAAAGGTTTATGTAGCTAGCAATAACTTATGTCTCCGTCTGGTGTATGAAATAACTGATCCAAAACCTGTATCCATTTTGAAGTTGAATTTTTTATAAACGTTTTTGTGTCAGCTTGTACAGCATACAGGGTCTCCATATACGTTATATCAGCTGAGCTTTCATTAAAAGCTCCCCATTTTACGAGTGGCTGGCGCACACAGAATTAAAGTTTGTTATTAAAAAAAGACAACATACTCAAACGACCGTCCTTTTAAGTACTAGAAATCTTGAAAAGGAGATATTTCTTAGTGGTATTATGGTGGTATCTAACAAACAATATAAATAAAACAATGAATTAGAGGAATAAGTAGAATACTAGTGTTAACATGGAAATACACTGTAGTTTTGAAATGGTCATCTACTAATAGAACAACTCTGTAAGCTTATCGACCCATTGTGCCAAAGACTTAATATTTAGACACTGTTATCTTAGGTCAAGTTTACGCCATATCCAATCGCCAAAATCGTCTGCAAGCAGCGGCTTTCTGCCTTCTTGAAATGAAGAAAACAGGATTAAAGGTTTCATGAACATCGACTCTAATTGTCTAGACTAAAGACAAGTTCCACATTCAAGCGCTATCTTTGTCTTTTTGGAAAACTTTTGAAGTGGAATCACAATTAATGCCAAAATGTCATACTGTGCTTGTCGAACATTGGTATAATTTATCGTGAGAAAAAACCCCTAAAAGTTCAAGAAATGGGAAACGCATTCACATTTGCATGAAAACCATTTTTTATATTCACAAATGACTGTCATCATTGTCGTTAACATGTATTTTACGCAGTATTGTCTGGAATAATGCACATTTGACGACTTGTGGCGACTGGACATGGCTTAAATGACTCCAATACTAAATTAAATAGCATATAGCAGTAGTTAATTTAAGAATTAGTCGTGGGTATAAAGGTCGCAAGCCTATGGCATACTCTTTTGAAAGTGGCTCCATTGAGTGGTGAGCTGATTTGACATCTGTGTACAGATTACTCTTTTCTCTGTTATTTGATAAGAACAGCGATATTCAGGTCTGGGGATAAAGAAGCCCGGGTGTTGTTGTTGATCTGTGTGTTGATTATATTATATATGTACATGTGACGGTTTCCCCAAAACTAAAATGAATAAAATGTTTGGACGTAAATTATGTGTTCGACTTGCTTGTTTCCGTTGGTGATCAAATAATCTAAATGAGGATCAAATATCTGCCTGATCTCCAGTGGGCGTCGTGAATTAGTTTTCCGACTGATCTCCAGTGGAGTCGTGAATTAGCTTTGTGACTGATCTCCAGTGAGAGTCGTGAATTAGCTTTCAGACTGATCTCCAGTGAGAGTCGTGAATTAGTTTTCAGACTGATCTCCAGTGGGCGTCGTAAATTAGTTTTCAGACTGATTTCCAGTGAGAGTCGTGAATTAGTTTTCAGACTGATCTCCAGTGGGCGTCGTGAATTAGTTTTCAGACTGATTTCCAATGAGAGTCGTGAATTAGTTTTTAGACTGATCTCCAGTGGGCGTCGTGAATTAGTTTTCAGACTGATTTCCAGTGAGAGTCGTGAAGTAGTTTTCAGACTGATCTCTAGTGGAGTCGTGAATTAGTTTTCAGACTGATATCTAGTGGAGTCGTGAATTAGTTTTCAGACTGATATCTAGTGGAGTCGTGAATTAGTTTTCAGACTGATCTCCAGTTGGAGTCGTGAATTAGCTTTCCGACTGATTTCCAGTGAGAGTCGTGAATTAGTTTTAAGACTGATATCCAGTGGAGTCGTGAATTAGTTTTCAGACTGATATCTAGTGGAGTCGTGAATCAATTTTTAGACTGATCTCCAGTGGGCGCCGTGAATTAGTTTTCAGACTGAACTCCAGTGGAGTCGTGAATTAGCTTTGTGACTGATGTCCAGTGGGCGTCGTGAATTAGCTTTCCGACTGATTTCCAGTGAGAGTCGTGAATTAGCTTTCTGACTGATTTCCAGTGAGAGTCGTGAATTATCTTTCCGACTGATTTACAGTGAGAGTCGTGAATTAGTTTTCAGACTGATATCTAGTGGAGTCGTGAATTAGTTTTCAGACTGATCTCCAGTGGGCGGCGTGAATTAGTTTTCAGACTGAACTCCAGTGGAGTCGTGAATTAGCTTTGTGACTGATCTCCAGTGGGCGTCGTGAAATGCTAAATGGGAGTCCGTCACAAATGTTTGTGAACACGTTATAGCTTGAAAACAAATTCACCGATTAACTTCAAACTGTAGCTTCCTGCTGTTAAGACGACGGATAGGATTGCATTTTACCAAATGGTCTCCATTGCATAATTTTATAATATCCACGCCTGTGTTGTGAACATGATAACTTGAGATCAAATTCACAGATTAACTTTAAACTTGGAAGTAAGCTTCCTCC
>JAQQZZ010145067.1:0-12910 GCA_030265115.1 Mopalia vespertina | reverse complement strand
GGGGCGAATTTATTCGGATTATATATATGGTTTACAAGCCGTAATTTGACGTTAGTCCCTGATCGTGCCAGCATTATAGCTAAGCTTTCTGCTTGATAATATTTTATAGAACACCGGAGACCTTGTACATATCGTGAAAATAATCACAATTATACAATTTAAAAGCTTATAGAATGATTTCCATTTATTCAAATCAGAGAGAAATTAACAGAAAAAGAATGAAAAGTCATTTTCTACAACTTACAGCAAAAAAGCAATTAACCGAGTCTGCGTGCTGTCCAATTATATAGAAATTGGTTCCAACTGTCCTTTACTCCGAGTGGACAAGGGAAAACAGACATAAAATAATATTTTTAGTTACAACAACAACAACAGAAACTTCAGAATGAAATTAAGACAATTCTTTACTGTTTTTAGTTACTTTTTTAGTTACCTTTCTATTGTTTAATGGGCATGGAACACACTAAAATTAATAGCAGGTAAATATATTGAATATGCTACTCCCTAAATGCTAAATCAAGCCAGCTTGTATGCTCCGATATACATTCTGCATCAATCTCACGTCTTTTCTGTTCATCAACGGCTCTATTTCGACACATGGTGCCCTCTGGTGATTATGACCAACCATCCAACACAAGACCCAACAGTATGAGTGTGGAATTTACGATGGACCCAATAACCAGTGTCAGACCTAATAACCATACGTAGATCCAATAGTATGGGTATGACGTTTATCAGCGACCCAATATCCATTATGGTTATAAAACTAGATATATCTACTTGGATATCACATTACAGGAAGTACAGTTGAAATAACCTTTGATATTGACTGTGGTTTGATTTGAAGCGGTTATGGAGGGGGTGATAAACTCACACAATTTACACCTCGGGTTTTCACATGGTTTGGTTCGACTATTATTGGCACTGCCAGGAAATTCACTTGAAACAAGACGTTTTTTAAGATTAGGATATTGACGGAAGGTTACGACTGTTTTTTCTGTAAATACATGTTTTAAGAAATCTTCGTCTCTGAGGATGCAATGAAGGTCTTTGATAATTTGTTGTAAGGGGTTGGTCTGAGGATAAGTGACAATAAGTAGAGTTGTGGTTTTGACTGTACGTTGATGATATTGTAAAAGTTCTTGTCTGGGTTTGGTGGTGGCTCTCTTGAACTGTTCGTCAACAGATGTTTCTTTATATTTAAGGATGACAAACGCCTTTTTAAGATTTGCGATTTCAGAGCAAATGCTGTGGTAGAATCGTATAAGATGAAATCTAGAAAGTTTCATCTTGCATCTCCGACCTTCCCCACTCTCAGGATCGTTGTCCATTGACTGTTACAGCGCCCCCACATCCTCCATTCAAACCATTCTGTATCCGTCTCTGTTGTATATTTGTAAGATTTTGTTCTCATATAAACAAAATTTTCTATGAAACAGAACAAAAACACCAACAAAACCCGTCACAGCGCGTGTTCGAATAACAACTGGCTTGTTTATCCAGCAGAAGGAAAAGAAATATTTAAGCACACATAATGTGGTGAAATATGCTTTACAAATTTTAATGTACGACTCGAATCTGGATGTCACATACTTAAAGGCGATTGGTTAAGATAGTCCAGTGCTTTTTTTATGATTGACGTATTAAAAAAGCGTTTTTGTGTTCAAAGGCGCCATTCAACAATATGCAAGGTTTCTATTTAAACGTACTTCCTCATCTTTATATTCTTTGACATATATATAAATGTATATCAGAGAAAATGTGAAGTGAATTGGGACTCAGCCGAAGCTCCACAAGAATCAACAGCTCCATACGTTCGGTCTCCACGGAATAATTCTACAACCAGGTAAAATATTCAGTTATTATTTATATGATGATTGGTATTTCATGATTTATATATATGGTGTAATTTATTTTCAAACAACCCATATCTTTTGCGTTTATAGATAGGAGTGGTATAGAGTGAGTAGTTTGGGTCACATTTGCTATTATATCATACGGAAAGCTTGTGCGTTACCAAGTACTAATTATTTTGTTCTTTATATGAAGTGCGCAATTTCAAGTGCTGTTTTGGAAATACTTTTATTATTTATATGATAGTTGGTATTTCGTGATTTATATTTATTTGTAATTTATTTTCATACAACCCATATCTTTTGCGATTATAGATAGGCCGAAGCAGAATCTCAAGTATTTTTTTCAACCTTTTTTTTTTTTTGGGGGGGGGGGCTGGCTTTTGGTTTACACTATAAAATACCTTTTCTCGTTAAGCTAAGCTGCACTTTGCGATCCACCTCAACCCCTCCCAACTCAACTACCAACATCTCACTGAAACTGGCTGCGATGGCTGCAGAGTTCTGTTTCCATATAATACTCTGTCAAACCCGTGGGGTAACACATTATGAGAAACTTCATCCCACATACGTATGCGGGATGAGCGTGTGACGTAAACCAGCCTATCAAAACTTGTGCGCAACTAACTTTTCAAGCCCAACAAGTGGAGCGTGATACCATGGTGATACCACGTTTCAATAATTATCTGTTCCGAAATTCCATTTTTCTCTCTTCCACCCTGACTTTAGACTTGAATTTTATAGTAGACGGGCCTGTTACTTCAACTTTTTAGGCATGTATACCTAATAAAAGGCTACAGAATTTAATAGATTGGGGATACTAAACACGTATTGAGTTGGTATCTATTTTATTGAAGATTTGAGCGCTACAACGAGATCCGAAGTAGGCAATAACACAGTTTAGGACGTTTAAACTTTGTAGCTACTAGCTGAGACTGATTTCACGCCAATCCCTGTCGACATGTTCCTTCTTGTGACCGGGTACAACTAGTTGCAATGGATCGCAAGCGAGTGTTCTACTGTTCTGCAACTGGCTGCGATCGATCAAAACAAAACACATATCGTGATGTATCACATGGCCACTAAAACGGCTCATCTTGAATGGTGTAAAGATACACAAAACGATTATTACATCTTTGAGTGAAGAAGGTTTGCGTGTTTGGTAGGGCAAGCACATATTAATCAAACAGGAGCGCTTGCTGTCTAGCTCGAATGAATAAAAAAAAGATCTAACTATCCTTTTTAATATTTTCTGCCATTTAATGCCATTTTAAGATAAGCTGTGCGTTTATCATGTGCTTCGAATTACACCTATTGTAGAGGTAAATAACTTGTAGAATTCGTTGAATTCAACAAATAATATATTCCGGTGATTTCTATCGGTTTGTTGTTTGCAAGGCGTTTGACAAATAACTGAGATCTATTTCACTTATTAGAAAGTGGCATCTCTTCGCTGAATGAGGAGTCCGACCCAACAAAATAATGTACCTCAGCCAAATATCGGGTGATTGTTTGTTGGTGTGTAACGCCTTGGTTCAGGGTGTTTCACTCATTTACGGGCGGTGTAGTTCAATGTCCAGTATATAGTAAAAAAAAACAATCATAAAATGCGTACAGGTTTGCTGTGTTGGTAAATGTTCCTCGAATGCTAAGAGAAGACAGCATGTTTAAGAATGTTCAAGCGACTGCCGTTTATTGTGAATTTTAGGACAGTTGAGGTGGACGAGCTTATTTTAGGGCGAAGACGTTAGCGCGACTCCTACACCAATACCAAACACGACAATCATCAATTAACCTACACAGACCATTTCACAGAACGAACCTTTCTCTCTACACATGCAAAATCAAAGGACCCATCGAATGGAATAAGTTGCCCCATGAAATAAAATGCTGTACTTCACTGTCCTTGTTTAAATCTCTTATTAAAGACAATCTCCTCGGTAAATTTCGGTCCGATTGAGGCTTCCCTTCTTTAATTCTATACTGATATAGTGTATATCTTGTTCAAATTATATATAAATAAATTGTTTTATAAGTATTATACATTTATTCACTTACAATACAATGCATAATAATTGACATTTATACAATTTACACATATGAATCATATTTACTTCGCTAATTTTAATGGGATAAAATAAGCCCCCTGGCGCTTCTGATCCCGCCAGAAAGTATTATTATCTTCCAAATATTATGTATCATTAGTTATATATTAACAACTGTATTTTTTCGTATTACTTGTTTTTCTGGTGAAATAAATGAAATGAAAGCTACCAAAACTGTCGTCTATTGTAAATTTTAGGAGGCTTGGCGTTGTGCCAAATCATGCTGTATGTATTACGCAAACTCACAGAGGTAATATAATTACGCATATTGGCACCGAAACCAAATATAAAACAAAATTATATACTTGACAAAATAAAACAATAACTTTATATAAAAATATGAATACAAATTTGTCAGTTTTGTTACGTCCATTATAATTTTATGTTTTCAGTTAACAATGAAGGTCGGCATTGTGTGTTGCGTTGTTTTTTTGGTGCTGATTTCTTTTACAGAAGGCTGGTTGTTTAAAAGACGTAAGTATGAGCATGTAGTCTTTTCCGTAAGCCCGGCGCAGGTCGACTGCGATTCAATGAAACAAGACACAACTGGGCACAGTCGATCTCCGCATAACGGTCATGTCGATTTTTTTTCAATAATCCTGCGATTGTCAGCAACTGGAAGCATCCGAATGATCGCCGATTCATTACGCTCAGGTCGACTACGACTATAGTTACAACTGGATATATCCACGCATGCTCAAAAGGCGACCACGTGCATGATTTAGAAAAAATGGCTGCGCCTGTGAAGGTGTGTAAACAAAGGATCGCGGGAGATTTAATTCTATAATAGTTCGTTTAATGATGTCACGAAGTAGCTATTCACATCACTGTCCAAAATGCCAAAATGGCTACACTACAACGAAGACTTGTTAACCTGGTTGGTTGTTAGACATGTTTTAAAATTAAAAATCCATGGTTGTAAAAGATTTTTAAAAAAATGATTAATAGAAAACGCTTGTTAGTGTCTACAAATTTCTCGTCCGCATCTCTACTCCATTCCGTCGCCATTTTTGGTGGTCATGTGGACTGTCATGTGATGATATTTGTGTCGACTCGATTGCAGACACGCTTAGGTCGGTAGAACTGTGTACAACTGGATGCTTCCAGTCACAGAAAAGTAAAACATATTCAAGTCGCTTGCGACTGGGTTCAACTGGGCGCAAGCCAGTTGCAGTAAGTCGTAATTAGAGCGCTCAGATCGATCAAAAGTCCAATCAGATACTCTCAGATGCTGCCAGTTGCTTCCAGTCGTCAACCTCCCAGATGCTCTCAGTCGCAAGTCAGCCTGCGCCGGGCTTTATATCCGGGAAGATTTCTGGTAACTTCGGAGATCGTGCGTGAAGTGTAGAAAAGATGAAAAAAGAACATTATTTGTTTTAAATAATTGAAAAGTTGTTAAAAATATAGTATTGAGTAAGGGAAAGTGGCAAGAAACATACATGTGCATATATTGATACATAAATAATTACTTAACGATTTGAGGGGAATTTTATTATTTATTTTACGTTATGTTTTTTCGGCGGTGCGTCTGTATTGGTCACATGAAATTTGGCCACGCCTTGTCCTTGCATGCGCGTTAAACTTCTTAACCTTTTTATGAACGAAGATCTCGAAAAGAAAATGTCATGTCTCCACAGGAATCGAACCTGTTAACCAATAAAATGACCCACTAGTTCTCACTATTAAATGATTTCAACATAAAGGACTTCTCTTTTATGCAGATGTACATGTATCCACCCACAACTTTCGCCTACTGATCAGCGGCTACTTTATATACAAATCTGTTTACTTTTGTATTAACCCGCTGACAAAAGGCGGGGTTTGTGCCGAGGATCGTTATAAGACGATCACTGCGAAAGAAACCAATGAGGTCTGGTCATTTGGGGGCGTTTCAGACTGCAGTTGTCTATGTCGTATCTAAGGCCGCGGCCGTTAATTGACTGTCTGAAAAACAACTTTGTTTGGAACCAATCAAAGTCTGACGGAAACGGATAATAGAGGATTTTGATTGGATATTTAAATGTAAACCCTATCCTCCAAAAATGTGTCTCTTTGTCAGCGGCTATAACGAAGGGATGTGTATGTAAATAGCCTCTGGTAAGTTAGCGTTTCCACAACTGCATGTCTGTGCGTGTGATTTGTTTCCAAACTCTAATTTCACTGACACAGGATAAACTCCTTAAACGCGTTTTGTAATAGATAACTTACACACATCCCAAAAGACGCTAATAACGACTTACATGGTATATAATACGTATTTACAATGTAACTTTTGTTGATTGGTTTTAACTACTAGTACCCAATAATTTAACTACCCATATACACCGCATAAAAACGATCAAACTCTCTTATTTCTTATTAAATTCATTGTTTTGGGAAATTTCAGCGAAATGCGGTGGCGTGAAGTACAGCAAGTTGACTAAAATGTGCTGCAACAACAGAGTACAAAAGAAACCACTCATTAAAGCTTCGTGTTGTGGCCAAACCAGCTACAGTGGTTTAACAAAGATGTGCTGCAGCGGCTGCGTCGTACCAAGACCCATTATTAGGTCTGCTTGTTGTGGTACACGAGGTTACAGCACTGTGTTCAAGATATGCTGTGGCGGAGTCATACAAGGCAAACCAATTGCTCCAAGCTGCTGTGGAACAAAGGCATATAGCACCATCTTTAAAAAATGTGTAGGCGGTGTAGTGAAGTCCAAATTCCGATTTTGGAAAAAATAATAATGAAAAGTTGCGAAGATGTCACATGACCCGGACAAATCGGTCAAACGGAAAACAACTCAAAGGACTGATTGACATGCTTTAGGCTGAAATGTTAAATTCTAAACTGTATTTATACAAAAGCGAAAAATACAAACGCTGTTTAGGCCAGATCAAAGGTTTTGATGTTTCTGTGTTTATTTTTTATACTTTTATATGCGGTACTGTGAGTAAATCCTTACATTATTCCTTATATAATGTTTAGACCATACTCGGTTGGATGACGAAAATGGTCCCGGTTAAGTTTAAATGGTGTTTAACGTCACGCTCAAGAATATTTCACTGATGTAGAATTGGTAATGCTGGTTATTGGAAAAACACAATAAAGAAAACCCAAATGTCGTTTCTGATCTCCGGACTGAGAAGACGGCTAGATCAATTCTCACGAGATCTTTGGCATTTTATCTTAAAATTTCCTCTTATCTATATGTTGATGATGTTCATGTTAGTAATTATATTCAAAGACAAAAAACTATATGGATGGCAACTTCTCATTTACTTTTGACGCAACGTTTTAATGTCTATTCTGACATTGTTCTCAAGCATATTAAACAGTGGTTAAATTGAGGTACACTCTTAGAAAAATATGGCTCTAATGAAACTCTTAAAGATTGTTCAGTCATGGCTCTGGTGGAACCCTTTATGGTTCTGTATTGAATCCTCACAGCAACCGTTCCAAATATTTCTCTCTTCTTATATCAAAGAACCGTTTTTGTCGTAATCATTCCATATAGAACCATCCTCGTTTTTGAAGAACACTCAAAGATCCTTTATTTCTAAGAGTATATATACATAAAAACAATCTTGTGCGTTAACAATAGTTGTGATAGAGTAATAAAAACAAAAAAAGTATACAAAGTGCAAAGATCACCAAGAGGCCATAATCATATATATATGTAACCCAAAGGTGCCGGGTTCGAATCCCTCTCTCTCTTAATTTATTCAAAATATATATACTTAATCTGAGAGATGTAATGTGTGTTTACGTATACATTAATATATAGTCAGTTGGTTGAAGAGCCGTCAAAAATAAATGAGAAGTTGTCATCCATATAGTCTTTTGTCTTTTAGTTCATCAACTTCTAATACCATTCAAAGATGTTAGTAATTATTTAGCATTTTCCCGCTCTCTGCCTTTGCTTTATCTAAAATTACTCTCATCGCCTTTCATCACTGGAAGGTTACAATTCAAGGTATATAATTAATACTTTAGTGACTTTGTTTAAGTCTGTCATGAAATAGTGACATTATCCGTCAAACAGGGGTTCTTTTACCATGCCTCACCAACGATGGAGGTAAACAGAATGAGACACAACTCGTCTAGTGCTGTAAACCCACATTTGACAAACCACACCTCTGCTACAAATTTGCTCAAAAGATTTAATGTCACGTTACTATTCCTTGATAAAAATTTTCCACGGTATATAGCGATTATATTGCATTTTGTCTATTCTATTCAGTGGAATTTCTATATTTCTAAAAAGCAATCTGACTCACAATCTGAAAACCATATAGTGTGAATAAAAAAGAAGAAAACATACAATTACATTTACTTGTCACAGAAGCGGGAAGTAGTCATTTAGTGGTACTTGTTGGCCTACATTAAAAAGATAAAGAACAGGTTTGGTTAAGTGCTTCTATATAAATGGTTTGACGAAACGTCTGCATAGTGACTATTATAATTCATTTGTCAGACAGATCACAGTTTTATACTTTTACAGTTCAGTAAACATAACATATCTGCTGCACGACACTAGCGATAAAGGCAGATCCAATTCAATCCAAAGAACTACACTAGGGTCACAGGGGCTCGGTACTATAGAGATCGTATATGTATAAAGATAAGAAGAAGGGCGGACACTCACTGGATCGACCCAGTTTGTATCGTGGTGCTGTGATTAGATAATATCGATGGCCTATACAGAATAGAAGATATCTTGGCCTGTTTACCTCCTATTAATCTTAACCAAAGGCAATCACACGCTTGTAACCACATATATATAGAGGATAAACACCTACTTCGCCATATACTGCATAGTTGGCTGTACAAGATGTAGTATAAATAATAGGAGTAAAAAACCGTTAACTATAGCGCTAAAAATTAATCTATGTTCATTGTACCGGCCATACACCAATGAACTTGGCTCTAAACACCGGTCGATTATAGCGCTAAACAATAATCACTCACTACGTAGTTCATTGAGAGCGTTCTGCATACTATAAGCTATAGACTTTGAACATGGCGCTAAGCACTAATCAACCAGAACAAAATGCATGATATAAGTTGGATACTGGTGAATGTGGCGCAGCTGGCGCTTAATATCAATGAATCACAATATACAATTAAAGTCAGTACGATGGAGATCCAGAAAAAAAACTAAAGTAAAGGGGAAATCATAAAGGAAATGCCTTAAGTTGAAAAGTTGGAAAATGTTCTTTGTTTCCTTGCTAAAACTAACATCGATATTTAAACATGTTATCGTTATTTAAAAGGTTGGCATGTTGTCGATCAATGCGAATCATTTAGCCAGCAATTGGAATGCTGGGGAATCCCCTTCCTTCTAGAGACGAAGCAAGCACTATAATCAGATAATACAGTTGTATCGCCTGAAACCTTACAATGTATAGAGCAAATGTATGTACAGCTGTAAACGGAGTCCGACCTATTTTCTTTATCAACACAAAGGCCATAAAAATACCAGACACAGTTATTTTCCATTGACCGTGGCTTATCTTAACTACCAGCTTCATTTACTGTATAGCGTGTACACCAGTGTTAAACAAAGGCATGAAGGCAAGCTCCAAATGGCTCATTGTGAAAGTACATCTTACTCGTATGCCCGTTTTCATGCAATGCGGTAAATTTAAAAAATGACACATGGTAGATCATAGTTACAGCGTATAATTTTTAGAACAGATAGCGAACTATCCTACAAGCTTCATTAAACAAATGTAGCTAAAATAGTTCCCAAGATAAAAGTCTCTGAACTTGGCATCTGGTCCATTTAAATAACGTAGAGGAAGAAATTGCTTAAAATCTCCGAAACCTGTTTTTAGCTCATCATAAAAAGAAAACGATTGGTCGTGGAAAAAAGGGCTTATGACCTTTTTTGAAGAAGACATATCAGCCGTTTTATTAGTGTTATTTCCACACGTGTACCTTTTCAGGATTTTAAGTTGCAGAATGTTAACTGTGACGTTATATTTTTTATATTTTTACAAATAACATTAAAAGTATGGGTCGTAGACAAAAACTGATTACATATTTGCATTCTCCGGTGCCATATTGCTATCATTCTAAATCCTACAGCTAGAAATGAAAAAGTAATTTTGGCGACGTCTTAGCGTACTTACGAAATTTCGATGCTACTTAAAGCTAGCCGCAAACTTAAGACCCCCAAAGCTTCCACGCCTATTGTCGAAATTTCAGCTTAGAATATGGTCGAATAAAAACAATGAAATCGATAATGACGGCCGAACGGACAAACATTAAAAAAAAAACAAGCGCAAAAATGAGCAAAGCTCAATAGTGTGATACACTCGCATCGAGGTTGTAAGTTGTTGAAAGGTATGAATAATAAACTCGACTGCCATTTGTTATATTATACGAAAATATAAGGCCTAGGAGTGCACAAATGGGCCAAAACACATCCACATGTAGATAACATAAAATTGTGTAACAGAAAGCAATGCAAATAGGTAAATTGTAGGCAAAGAACAGACGGACAGACAAACTTCAAAGAATGTTACATGATTCGCATAATAACATTGCAGTCCCAATATGTCAGCTGTTAAATGGAACAAATTTGAGCTCAATACATTGAGCAGTTTTTTTAAATAGAGCTCGGAATATGACAGGACGTAGAGGGAAGGCAAATGACGGCAAGATGGACGGACAGACAAACTTCCAAGAATGTAACATGAATAGCACCATGGCAGTATCATTACAGTACACAGTCCCAATATATCAGCTGTTAAATGAAACAAGTTTGAGCTCGATACATTGAGTACTTTTTTAGATAGACATCTGAATATGACAGGAGGTAGAGTGAAGGCAAAGAACAGATGGATGGACAGACATACAAACTTCGAAGAACATGAATATCACTATGGCAGTCCACAGTTCCAATATACCAGCTGTTAAATAAAATACATTTCAGCTCAATACATTGAGTACTTTTAGAGATAGACTTCGGAATATGACAGGAGGTAGAGTGAAGGCCAATGACGGACAGATGGACGGACAGACAAACTTACAAGAACGTTACATGAATAGCTCTATGGCAGTGCACAGTCCCAACATACCATCTGTTAGATAAAATAAATTTCAACTCGATACATTGAGTACTTTTGGAGATACAGATCGGAATATGATAGAAGGTAGAGTGGAGACAGACGGATGGACAAACGGACGGGCAGACAGACAAATGGACGCCACCTATTTTAAGATACCCCCGCAAATATCTTGCTGAGGTATAAAAACGGTTTTCTGTTTAGGGCACTGGTAATACATGACCAAAATGTCAAGCCTGTATAGCTTTAGAAGTTTAGGCTGTATGACGGTTACAAATTAGCCTGGAATAAGAAGAAGAAGAATAAGTACACTCTGATCAGAAGCACATCCACCCTTTGCGTTTCCCAAAGAATTTGTTATTTTATAGCGAAGAATAAATCAGGGAAACTACATTTGTTTTATAGGTCTACAAGTGCAACCGATTCTGTAGTGAGCAGTACTACGTCTGATTCGTCGGGAAAATAAAATGATGGAGACTACAATAAAAATACTGAATAATAATGAACCTGTCGCCTGAAATAATATTCACTCTTTATTTGTCACCGTAATTGACATTTTCATAATAGAATGTATGGTTTTGTGTTTCAGCCGTTGGTGGCTGTAAATATATGCGAGTGTTCGACTTTTGGCAGTCTGCGCTCAATGATATATATATATATAATATTGGTCATTGTCTGCGCTTTGCTTTGTTGTTGTTGTAATATCGCTGCAGTGGACCATTTCCTGATCTCTACTTTGGAGTGTGCCCTGCTGAGGCTAAACTTGCATAGCATGTGGAATATATTCCTATCGTCTTTGCATTCGTCTTGAAAGTGTACACAAGACGATAGGAGCGCAACGAAGGTTGGATACGTTCCCTTGTTGTGGGGAGAAATCATTTCTCAGTTATTTTATTAGTGGAACTCTTTTGTACATATGTTGAAAAGAATTCTACATTTTACATGTGTGAAATTGTTTTTCACATAAGTGAAAATCTTTTTTCAACATAAGTAAAAAAGAATTTCACATATGTGAAAAACAATTGTACATAAGTAAAATAAAAGCAAAACTAATTCGACGTATGTAGAATAAAGGTGGAAGTGATAAAACGGCTTGCCATACTAGTTCATCTCTAAAAAGCGGTTGTGTGAGATGGTAGCAGTACAGTACAGTACTTATAAATATCAACAAGTCTTAGTCAACTTTATCTTGAAAATAAATTACAGTTAGACAAAAACTTGACAAAATTATCTCAAGGATATTAATGTATTTTTTTAGATCCAGCAACTCGACACCTTAGGGAAGGAATTCCGAGACTACTGTCGTTATGTTAATGATTCAACAATGGAATCTCTTATATCTACGAATCGCTACCATCTCAATAGATGAAAACAACCACAGGCCAGGGGGCGTGTTGAATGCATGGTTTTCTGACGGCATATGGTGGTTTACATAATTATACATCTTTTATACACAGAAATGTAAGTAAATTACAACTGGTTTGTTTTTGGTTCAACGTAAAAACGGATGTCTAATAATGAACATTATTTTTTCAAGTGTATGTGTAACAGACTGGTAACTCAAGTCACTGTATAAAACTTCAAAATCAACTTCAAATTTATCAAATACAAAAATAATTCAAAAAGAGAATTAACTCGATAACAAAATGTACCTAACATACTTGCGTTGGGCTTTAAAACATTCCGAAAATTACAATCCTCAACGTCGGGTTTATGATATTGTCGACAAATGTATTTTTCAGTTCTCCATCCAGCCCTGTGCAAGATTTCGTCTGAAGGGAGGCTACTCTCTCGGGCATTTAAGACACCTGTTGCCAATCAATCGTATTCTCGCGAGAGTTTCTATAATGGACGAGACTAAGACAACTCTCGTACGCTATACCAGGCCATCGCGCA
>JAQQZZ010145066.1:0-27095 GCA_030265115.1 Mopalia vespertina | reverse complement strand
TCATGAAGTCTGTTGTGGTATGTTGCCCTTTAGCTCCGAGGAAACCAGCTAACAAGAAGCTCTCCCAATCGCCCGTCAATCACATGCGAAATACGCGATGCAGTTAGACTGCAAATATACAATGCAAAAATACACATCTATTGAAGAAGTCAACCAATTATTAAATTGTGTTTTAACGCCGCACTTAAGGTTATTTCACTCACATGACGGTGTGCCAGCAAAATGGGTGAATGAAACCATCGTCGACACCACTGGCAACAAACAATGACACGACAGAACAAATGTAGGACGATTACAGGACGCAATACAAATACATCAGATTGCTGATTGGTACTTTCAGAGCTAAGGGGCAGCATAAAACTTGTCTAGGGAAACAAGGAGCTCCCTTCCAGCTCTCCTCCCCAAAATACAAAGTGCTAATTACCCCCAAAACGACAAATATTTCAACTTGAATGTACTTACTGTTTTTCAATGTTTCTTCAGGTCGTTCTTTACTTACGTTGCCATTTGCCAAACTGAAAAGCTGAATATGTTATTTTTGTTCAAATATATTTTCAATGTATGGAAAAAAAAAATTGTGATTGCCTCCACCAGGATTCGAACTAGAGCCTCTGGCAAGCAGAGTCCGCGCTCTAGCCGTTTAAGCCACAGAGGCTCATGGCAGAACAGCCACTAACTTTCACCCAGGATATATATATGTTGATTGATTGGCGTTTAGCGCCGTTTTTGCATCCTTGCATTCCATGGAATGAAACTACGGTCATAAAAACAATATTCGTAAAATATCCATTCTACAATCCAACATTGGACAAACGCCCGAAGTTCATCAATGTAAATCTATAGTCCCACAGGGACTTGACAAACAGACCGCCGGCTGTGTCAAGTCATTTTATCGCTACTATATTTTACATAAAGTAAATTATCTTTATTATGTTACATGTTTACTCATATGTGTAAAACAATTATTACACATAATGCACTAAAGTGAAATCATTTCAGCTCCTGTAATTTTCATGTAAAATAAATAGTTTCACACATGCGAAAGAATAATTGCAAACGACAAAAAAAGAATTTCACATACGTAAAATAATTTATTTCATATGTGAAAGAGAATAGGACTTAATTAAATTTTGTGAAATCTTTACTGACAATAAAGTATCATAAACATAGGCAAGAAAAGATGGATTAGAGACCTAACTTTCTAATTCTTTAAAAGGAAAGGACATCTCACCCGTGGAATGATCGATTGATTTGTGTTTTACGCCGTGCTTAAGGGTATTTCACTTATATTTCATTACATATGTGGAAAAATGTCCCACATGTGGAAAAAGAATTTCACATATGTATAAAAAGAATTTCAAATATGTGAAAAAAGAATTTCAAATATGTGGAAAAAGAATTTCAAATATGTGGAAAAAGAATTTCAAATATGTGAAAAAGAATTGTACATAAGTAAAATAAAAGCAAAACTAAGACATATGTATAATAAAGGTTGGTTTGTTTGATTGGGGTTTAACGTCGTACTCAAGGGTATTTCACTTATATGATGACGTGCCAGCCCAATGGGTGAAGGAAACCACCCTAGACACCACTGGCAACAAACATAGACAAGACGGGACAAATACAGGACAATAACAAGATGCAATACAGACACCACAAAACAGATCGGTTTCCTGTTCCCCTTTAGCTATGAGAGCACCAGGGCAACATGAAGCTCCCTCCAACCACCCGCGTAAAATAAGGTAGAAGTGATAAAACTGCTTATCATAGGGGAGAAAGCATTTACCACGTTGTTTGATAGGTTTTGAAAACTCTTCGTATGAAGTGAATAAATTGTTTTAAATTGATGAAATTGATTTTCACACATTTGAAAAACATATTTTATTTTACATATGTAAAATATTTGTTTTACATGTGGAAATCTTTAACATATAAGAAAAATCATCACGTGACGTCAATAATTGTATATAGAATATATTACACTTTTTGTAGGATTCATGGCTTTCCACTGAATTCCAATTATGTGTTTTTGCTATAGCAACTCGTTAAACGAGCAACCACCCCACGACACTGTTTACCAAATTTTATAATCTGCCTTTTTTTTTTTCTCTTTTTTTTTCATTATTATTATGTTTTTTTTCTTTGCTTTCTATTTAGTGATTATGTCTACTGTTTAAAAAAACACACCAATTCAGATCAAATTTATGTACATTTGTAAATACCATTCATACAAAAATGTGATGTCATTGATGTTCATATTGTCAACAACCATCTTAATTAATATCTGTATCTGTAGAAAATGTACACGACACAAGCTTCGCGCTTAAAGTGTACAATAATGAAATAAAGTTTATAAAAAAATTTTTTTTAAAAAAGGCAGAGTATAAAATTTGGTAAACAGTGTCGTGGGGTGGTGGTCGCTCGCTTTATGAAAAAAAAAAATAAAAGTGTATAATTTGAGTAAAACTTTCTACCGATTTTATGCATACATGTTATGTAGTCTTTGTTCAATTTGGCGTTGGCATATAATACATCTTTTTTTTAACATCCCAAATCTTACCGTAAGCGCGACATAGTACAGACTCCAGTTTATGACAACCTGCGAAAAACAAAAACAGGATTAACACTTAGAATCAGGTGCGAGTAAGTTTGATTGATTTGTTTTAAACTGATGATCTTACAGGGGTTTTGTATTAGTGGTGCTTCACAAACATTCGCCGATGTTTTCTGCGCATGTCATAAACGTACCTACCGGTTCTTCACTTTTATATGGTAACAAAGGCCGGATCTGTGATATAACCCCTACCAAAATAGATTCTTGCCTAGACGGCTATGCATTTTCGTTTGTTTTGACGGTTTTCTCGTAAAAAGTGGGCGGGCGGACAAACAAATCAACTAGCATGTCACCAATCGACTTAAAATAAAAATTAAAACTGTAACAAGGACCAAATGAATGGAAATGCAATAAATGAGCCCTACAACAATTTATTTTCCCATATCCCACCTTAAAGTTTTCTGTCAATATGAGTCCTTTTAATGTTTGACGCCGTTAAGGATATTTCACTTATATGGGGGCGGTGTATTCAAACAATTGACACTAACACAAGCATAACATGTTATGTGTTTTGATAATGTTGGAAAGTTAATCTTCCTCCAGTGCTTAGTAAAGACAGTATTGCTACTCCTCAACTAAACTGCCCTTATCCCTCACGGCGTCGTTTTACAATGAAGTCCCCTATATAACCCTCGCTTGGACGGTATGATATATATAGGCATTGTCAGATGACCAGTCAATTCATTAGAGCTAATGTCTCGGCTGGAGAATAAGATTTGATCTGTTGATTGTTTTGAAGAATGCTTAATCCATCGGGTTACGGTATTTCCATCTAGCTCCTCTACTAGCCAAAGAGTTCACACAATTTAGTAATAGTAGGATTTTCTTTAATGGATACAAATTGACATTTGTTAGCGATTTAAATTCTTAAAGAAGGTAATTTATACAGATGATGGTGTACCAACCCGATGGACACAACTAGTCTAAACTTCGCTGGCAACAAGACGCAACAATCACAAGACACAAAATAATGACGATGCAACAGCTTTGTGTTGCCACCTAGCTAGGACAGCACCAGGGCCACAGGAAGCTCTCCAGTTAGTCCCTTATTAATATTCAATAATTCATTTAAGGTTATTTCATTCCCATGGTATTGCCTACCAAAACAATGGGTGAAAGAAATCACATTGGACGCCACTGGCAATAAACGAAGTCAAGACAGGACAAGCACAAGGCAAGCTAGCATTCTTGCCCCCTTAGAGCAAGCACCAAGAGGCTCCCACCCGGTGCCCATTGAGTTAATTGATGGAGGTTTAACACAAACCTAAGGTTAATTCCCTCATATGACGTGACAGCACAAGGGGTGCAGCAACACCCCGGAAGAGAAGACTGGCATTCACTAGACGGGACAAATGCAGGACAATAACAGGACGCAATACAGACACCACAAACAGATCGGCTTCCTCTTCCCCTTTAGCTCGAAGCTCATTCCAACCACCCGCGAGTGTTTCATCGAAGGATCAGATACGCTAAGCAACAAACCACAGCTGCGGGCCATCAATTTGTTTGTTTGGGGTTTTTAGAGATGTACTTAAGCATTGGGTGAATCACAAACTGCCAACAAATCATGACAAGCTCAAAGTGCTATCCGATGTTGCAGATTGTACCGAATAAATCGGTTAGTCCTCTGGACTTCAGACCCAATCCGCAATACCGTTCCATGTAATTTATTTTAAAAAGTATGTAACAAATCATAGACATTAAATTAAATATTACTGAAGGCAGCAAATTCTAGCAACATGTTAAACATACTTACCATCTTCATCAGCGCTTTACACCAAACACTGTCCCTTGGGGTAATGTTTTAATAATCTGAAGCGAACATACGAGAGTTTCGGGGTAGTATGCTTCGTCACTTAGTTAGAAGCAAGAGGTATGATGATTGTTTGATGGGAGTAAAAATATTTCTGAAAGCGGCGACTCCCATTCTGTATCTACAACGAGAGTATTTGTGCAAGACCACACAAAATATACACTCTACAGAAAATGTTAATTATTAAAGTTTGTAACACTGAACAATGAGTACTATAATGGATTTGATTTGTGGTTTTCATCGATGGTGCAAGTGACGCGAATCGGAAAGGGCGGATGAAATAAATTAGATCGAAATACTCACACACCATTGGTCAATATAACAGGATAAACTCCTCCCACCCATGCCCTGATTAGAATGCCAACCAGTCACGTGGTAAGTCGAATTTGACGTGTGGTATTCAGTTGCGAAAGAATTGGGACAAGTTGAGGGCAGCGAAGACGAGATAACAGAGGAAAGGAAGGGGGAAATACGCGCTATTTTCATCTGGATTAAAGATATTCTCTCCCCACAAGATTTCATCCTCTGGACATTTTGTGTCCATCCTAAGCTGAATCCCAAACAAAAAAATTTAAAAATGAGTAAGTTAAAAACTATCTAACCGTACAAATTGATCCTGTTTTTTTAAAACTTCGTTCAACCAACTAGATAATTTAAATCTCAATATTTTTAGATTCCTCCCAATTGGGATTATTTAACAACCGATTTTTAAAACGGTTATGAGATAAATACTTCATAACAGTATTCGGCTCGCGGCCGTGGCTTAGTGGCATCGTGTGCGCTTACTAATCCTACTCTTATTTACCGTTCACAGGATCGAGCCAGTGTCGACCATCGGGTATATGAGGAAGTCTCCGGCAATCACGGGGGTGGTTTTTACGAGGTTTCCTCCCGGTTTTCCACCGCAAGGAACAATGTGAAGTGGACAGTCCGTCGTCATATAAATGAAATACCCTTGAGTACGACGTTAAACCCCAAACAAACAAACAAATCATTACAGTATTAGCACTGTTTAAATGTCTTCTGTCATTTGCCGAACGGCGGCATGTTCCAAACCTAGAATTAAGACGTTTTTACTTGGCAAGGGAGGGAAATTATAACCACATATTTATGGTTGTATTAGTGCGGTAGTTTCTCCTGTTGAGTACTACGCCAAAGAAGAAAAATAGCCTTATATACAGCGATACTCGCCAGTCTTCAACTTGTTTTTCTACTTTTAATTTTCTAAATAAAAAATTAGTGGGCGGTCATGGAGTGAAAGAACCATGAGTAAGATGTTAAACCTCCATCTAAAAATTTTTTTTTTTTAAATTTTTAATCGATGTGTGATCAGCGATGTTGTGATGTTGATCAGCTGAACTAAAAGTTAAGAGTTTAAACTGGACTTTGTTATATTTCAGTCCAATCAATTGGGTGTTTGGCTGTATTAATAGCTGCATTGCTTCAGGTAAGTGTGACCGATGAGAGAAGCTCTGTGCTCACGGAGACGATTTGTGATGTATTTGTATTGCATCCTTTGATCAGGTTGGAGAGTAGCTCGAGGGCTTAGAACCAGAACTATGTCCAAATATGATGTTTTGAGAAAAACGCGTTTACAAGTTTGATCGTGTCTATAAAATCAGAAAATCCAGCTAAAGCAATAATCTTTAAGATTTATGTTCCTAATACTTTCCAAAATGCAATGCTTGGTGCTAGTACTCAATCTCCCTCTAGGTACGCAAAAAGGACATAACCAGTTCTGATGGACATGTTCACTTTTGACTTTACTTCGGCTGTCTATTTTGAAATATTGGACATAAGACACTTCTGTCAGAAAGTATAAGCACGTACATGCATACTAGTGGACAACTCATTTTAGCCCAAATTGGACATAGACAGTTCTGGCTCTAAGCCCTCGAGCTGTATCAAGCAATTGTGCTTGAACTAGCTACATGAAGCTAGTTTCTTCAGATGAGGAAAAGGCTGTTTTTGAAAGTCAAATTCAGCAGAAAAACCAGAGTGGCGTCTAACAAAGGCTACACGGTCTCGAAATTGTGACGACATACGGAAGAAAAATCGTGCCATTTGCATGGACCAATTTTGCGAAATATATAGCACTTCGTTTTTAAATATCGTAATAAAGGTCACCTACATGTTTGTGAAGTGATTTAGTTACACAACGGTTCAATCGGTTGATCAAGATACGCATTTAACCCGATCGGATGAAGCGGTCTTGAAAGGTAGCTACAAATCCTTTGAAGAACTTGTATAGTAGATGTGCCTTTATTTCAGAAAAAAGAATTAACGAAAAAAGATTATACGCCAAAGGGAACGTTTAGAGTCCTGTGAATCTGTAAAAATAAGACCAAATAGATTACTGTTTTCGAACGTAGGCAATATTTTGAGCTCTGATGATTCGTGGGAGCTTCCGGGTGCTTTGTCCTCTGGCTACGGTCAGTTTGAAAAGTAAAAATTCTGTCTTAACTTAGCACTGGAGGAATATTAACTTTCCAACAGTATCCAAACACCTCACATTTTTTGGGTTGTGCTGGTGTCGATTGTTGGAATAGTCATATAAGTGAAATACCCTTGAGCACGGCGTAAAACACCAATCAATCGATCCTTCCAGTTTTCCGCCATATTTAAGTTAAACACGGAGTGGACAAGACGTCATAAGTGAAATTACCTCCTAGTTAAACCCCAATCAAACTAGCTTGTTTTGCACTTGAACATTGATTGTTGTCCGTTTTATCTACCGGTCTATTTTATTTGGACTGATTCCCCACCGAGAGAACGTTGTTGATGATAAAATCATACCAAGAAAGGACAAATGGAAACGAATGCCAGGAAGACTAGCTAGTTCTTTAAAAGTTAGACTTTTAAAATTTATTCCAATTATTGGACAAGAAATAAGTTTTAACTGCAGAACATGGGATATTAGAGATGGGGATACACTACTAGACACGACATCTTGGCTCTTAGATATTTCTAACAAGAATCTTGCTCTTCGTTATATTTCAGAGTGTTAATTCTAAAACTCCAGATCCAATCACACAAGGTTAGTATTGTTTAAAGTACGGCATCTGGTTTTATCCACAAATTATAATTACTTCCATGTTACTTATGTAGCTTTAAACAAAAGCATCGGAACCAATGTGTACTTACCAAGGGAAAAACCACCAAAATTCTAATTTTAAGGTGAAGTGAGCATGAATATAGCACGAAATGCAAGAACGCCATTTTGGCCACTCGATTCAAACCATTTAAGGCTTGTGGTTAGCGTGACGGGCCTACTAATCCTACTTCGATGTACCGCTCGTGGGTTGCAGTTAATCTGTCTCCATCAGATAATCTATGAACCAGTCACACGATGGGTCTCCAAAAATCGCGGGGGTGGTTTTAACATGGATTCCTGTCGGGTTTCCGCCGCATTTAAGCAAGGAAACGTGTAAAATGGACAAC
The DNA here is from genome assembly GCA_030265115.1 of Mopalia vespertina. NCBI lineage: Eukaryota > Metazoa > Mollusca > Polyplacophora > Chitonida > Mopaliidae > Mopalia > Mopalia vespertina. The sequence goes on along the minus strand of JAQQZZ010145066.1, from coordinate 19,227 downwards.
CTGTCGTCACATAAGTGAAATACCCTGGAGTACGATGTGAAACCCCAAACAAACCGCTAAAGGCGAATATCTCGGCAACTGGAGAACATTTCTGCTAATTGGAGCAAGATCTGGTAAGGAACCAAAGTACCGTTGTCACTATACTTAGTGAAGTTAAATACTGTTCTTTTGCGTTATAGCTGGCTTGTTTTATGGCTCTTTCATTTATGGTTTAGGTCCTCTGGATAAGGAGATGTTTGTTTGAAGAGTAGTCTTGCTATCTTGTCTAGTTCTCTGGAGGGAGATTAACTTTCCAACAGTATCAAAACACTTCCCATTTTATGGTGCGGGTGGTTGGAGGGGCTTCATGTTGCCCTGGTGCTCCGAGCTAAAGGGGAACAGGAAGCCTATCTGTTTTGTGGTGTCTGAATTGCGTCCTGTTATTATTCTGTATTTGTCCCGTCTTGTTTTTTGTTTGTTACCTGATGGTATTGTTTTTGATATACCATCAGGTATATGAGCGAGTCACACGATGTGGCTCCTGCAATCGCGGGGGTGTTTTTTTACGAGGTTTCCTCCCGGTTTTCCACCGTAATGAGGCAAGGAACAGTGTGAAGTGGACAATCCGTCATATAAGTGAAATACCCTGGAGTACGACGTTAAACCCCAAACAAGCAAACAATCCAAGCGAGTGGGTACTGTTTCCTAACCTGAATCTGAAGGTTAACTGTATAGAAAATGGAAGACAATCCAGCAATGTGTAAACGGTTATTTACGTTGAATGTGATTACAGTGCAACCTCATTGTGCCGATAGTACAGATGGAACTACATTTGTCATCCTCACCTCCGACGCTCCTGTGTTTTTCGGATACGCAAAGTGCCACGAGGGTGCCCACTTTAACTTCACGGAGGTCAACATGGCCAACCATAGACTAGATGTTTACTACTCCGGGGATCCGAGTCAAAGATGTCTGTTTGATGTAAGCTTTTTATTTTTAAGATAAGAAATAGACTAACATGAATTTCGTCCCGTGATTGTCCTCTTTGTTCTGTTTTCTGAGCCTACTTCGATGTACCGTTCACAGGATCGAGTCCGTCTGTCGACCCTCAGATATAGGAGTCCCAAGATGTGGCAACGTCAATCGTGGCGGTGTTTTTTACGAGGTTTCCGTAATAAGGCAAGGAGCAGTGAAGTGGACAATCGTCATATAAGTGAAATACCCTGGAGTACGACGTTAAACCCCAATCGAACAATCTTTCTGTCCTGTGTTGTCTTAGTTTGTTGCCAGTGGTTTCGAGGGAGGCCCAGTGAGCTAGCACTAAGTCATAGGAGGGAGATAACCCCACTAATACCAACAAATAAGAGACGCCCTTGAGTTCCGCGTTACACGCTTATCAATCAAGCGAAATTTTTGGCCCTCGGTTTGGACGAGCTTCTTGTAGCCCTACTGCTCTCAGAGTTGAGGGACACACAAAGCGGATATGTTTGTGATTGCCCGGTTATGTTTGTAGTAAGTGACGTCGAGGGTGATAACCGTAACCCATTAAGCTGGCAGTCATTCGAGTGAAACAACCTACAGTACGGCTAGTTAAACTATTGGAGTTGACCATTTATTTTTGGCATATGCTGTTGGCCAGGTTAGACACCAGTTTCAACCAATATGTTTAATGCGTCTTTGCTGTTGCGTTCTGTGAATGAGCTGTCCTGATATTGCCGCCAGTGACGTCGAGGATGGATTCTGTTAACCACTGAGATCTGGCAACGCCGTCTTTGAGGTAAATAAAGTAGAGTTAAGTTCAATAAATGACTGAAACCTGTATTGATGGTGGTCATTAATAGAACGTTTTTTTGTTATTGTGTGATCTATTTACAGTTGACACTTTGAAATTTGGTGCCATGGTTGGATCTATTGGGTCAATATAGGGTCTCGTAATTTGCCTTTAAATGTTACACATTTTAACTGTAGATTTGTCTAATACTAAACAATTAACTGTTGAATTCAGAAAAAGCAGAGGAGTCGGACCTACACACTGGAGGTATTCGTGGTTGTGGGTACGGATAACGGGGTTTTGATGGACGAGCAATTCTACCTGATCACTTGTACATACGACCCCCACGCTACAGAGGAGTCGGGAGTTAAAGATTTCAGCAAAGGGTACGGTCTTCATTCACAGAACTATTATGCAATTATTGATGTTATAAAGTACACATGAGTGAAATAACTCTATGTACGCCTTGAGAAGGGCGTTAAACCCCAAACAAATATGAGCTATGATATAAATGGTGGCTACTGTTTTTAGAGTAAAAAAACTACCAAAGGCATACATAGTTTAAAAATAGCGAACTTGTATACAATTGCCCGTTTCAAAGGGCTTCGTGTCACAAATTCAAAGCAGTGGCTTATTGGTTAGCGTACCTGCCTATTATTAATCCTTCTTCGATGTGCGTAGTTCGTTTGCAGACCATCAGGTATACGATGGGGTCTAAATGGTGCTTCGGCAATCGCAGGGGAGATTGTTTTTACGAGGTTTCCTCTTGGTCATCCACCGCAATTAAGCAAGGAACAATGAAATGGACAATCCGTCATATAATTGAACTACATTGAGTATCGTTAAACCCCAATCGAGCCATCACAAATTCGGCACATTGTTCCAGTATTGATCCTCTTTTCATCATTACACTTACAAATGATTTGATAGCATTAAGCTCTGCTTGAAAGTCTGTTTGGGAAATTTCAACCACTTGTAGAAATCTGGATAGGTGTCTTCTGGGATTTCACTGGTGGAAACTGTTGAGCTGGTCTCTAGAGCCGAGTTACAACGCGTTGTCGATATACTTTGTCTTTGTTTTGCGACTCGTCATTGCCGGTTTTCGGTGTCCATGGTTGATAAGGCGGACACGTCAAATGAATGAAATGTAGTTCAGCCTACATTTGAACCCAAACAAAAATCTTCTGGGCATTGTTAAAAGTTTGACCATGTCTTAAGTAGGCAAATACAAACCAGACATTTATAGTTGGCGCTCGATGTGTATTCTTTGGCGCTCTTTGTATATTCCTTACTGGACTCACTTTGTACCTTCGTGCATGCACTTTGTCTTATCTGATTGTATTTCAGTTTAAGTCCTGCTAAGGATATCACAGTGAACCAAGGCGGTCAAGCGGGCTCCCGCATTGACCTGGCTGCCGTGGACATATTCCATAAACCTATTGTACAGAGTTTAACACTAGGTACCATGATCAAACTCAAGGCTACTATGACAGGTAAATCATTACTATAAACTCTTGACAAGCAGTTCGAAAATTAGATATTTGAGTTTAATATATCCAAAAACCTTGCTAAAAATCAATATATTTCTTTGGTAATTTGAAATGACGCAAATTGTTTTTAAACCTAAATTAGCTAAGCAATTGTCATTATGGCGATATACTTAAAGGCGAGATAATGACCAGATGCTAAGCGATTGTAAATGATTGAACAATTGTTTGCCACGTCTATCATTTCTGGTGGGAACAATTGACTGAACTTGCGCGTAAATTATTATATTTATAAAACAAAATTTCGTATACATTTAGCCTTCTGGCTAAGGGCAATCTGTTTTTAAAATAGCAATGCTGTCGTTACTTAGAAGTGGAGCAAAATAAACATTCCAACATTATTGAAATGCTTCACATCTTGGTTGTGCTAGTGTCCATTATTGTTGGAATTCTCCGCTGTCATATAAGTGAAATACACTTACGTACGGTGTTAAACACCAACTAACCAAATCCATCAATCAATCGTATACATCGATTTCCAAAGACTACTTGGACACTGGTGACCATAGATCAAATTGCCAAATCCCCCGATCTAAAGTGGGTTGGGAGCTTCCTGGTGGTTTTAAAACCGATGGGATGGAGTAAGAAACTGATTTGTTGAGTCGGTTTCTGTCTTGTGATATGTGATGTGGCAGTGTAGGTGGCGTCCTAAATCCATTTTTAGTAGACAATCATGAGTGAAATAAACCAAAGGCTTTCACCGTCAATTAAACAAATCTGTATAATAGAAGGTTTTTGTAATTTTAACTTCTATGCCTTCTTTAGAGTCTGCTCAAGGAGAGTATAGCTTTCACCCACTAACCTGTACGGCTAGTGCCCCCGGAGGTGCAGAATATAACATACTTGTGGCAGGGTGAGTTGTATATTTATTTCTCAAGAGTTTACAAAATAACACGGTTGTTGAACGTGTTAAATCTGGTTAAAAATAAAAGGGCTCCAGCAAGACCTTAAAGACTTAAATTGTATTGGTCAGATAAATGCAAGATTTTCCATAAACTAGGAGTCCCTATATTCAGAAAGTCATCGGACAATTTCTCTATGTATATTGTTGGTCTATGTCCACGGACTTTACAAATAAAGATAATTGGTTTCTATCTTATATTTTAAACAAAGTTCTGTTTAGAGTGGTAATACGAGTAAGTACCAGTGGCATTACCTATGTAAGTTTATCTTTGAAAACTTAGAATAAGTTACAACAGCCACTGCAGCGGATCACCCCCAGGTATATGTGCATTGAAAACCTTCAGTTTAACGATTACAGCGCTTCTTTGAATATATGGGATCTGGTTCGATTCCTTGCGGACACATGTCAAAGATGTTCAGTCACATCAACCAAAATTGTCTGTCAACGTATATATGGGAGTTTAACTTCTGCAGTAGTCTCTATATAAGCTTACAAAAATAATAGAATTACTTAGTGCGAGGCAGGAGGCAAGACGAATAAAATATGTTTAAGGATTATGGGTAGGGAAAAGGTCGACTTATATTTGGAGTTTTCGGCCCAGACACAATCTCCTTTTAGCGTTTACAATGGACACGATCTAGTTTAGGTGCTGACACGATGCGTCGTCGATGGTGAATACGGTCATCCGTATTTACCTCAGACGTTTGATGCTGGCTTGATTATATTATGACCAATCCTTCAAAAAGAGTCAAATCAACTAGTCAGTGAGCATGCATATAATTATGTTTATCCAAAGTGTTTCTTGAAACCAGAGAAAAACTACCACACTGAGATTTAACCATACCAACTATATAAAAAAAAAACCAATCGCTACATTTCTCCTGAGATTAGTATAGAATATCTAAACTAATCCCAGATTACACGACCATATTGTTCCGAATTGCCCAAAAAGTAAAGAATATTTAAAAAATATTTGCTTTAGAGATTGTCAGAAAAGTGAAAGCTTTGTTCAGAACATAAGAACATTCTACCATGAATATTAACAATTACTTTTTAACTTGTCATTTAAAAGTTAAAATTTATAGATTGTTCGAGAATTGATATATGAACTGTGTATTGTCAGCTTGGTTTCGGATCCAATGTTTTTTGTGTGTTGTATTAGATGTGGAGACGGGAGAGTGATCGACGAAACTGCCGGCTTTATCACGCATGGTAAAGTGGCTTATAGTCCAGTATTTAAGACCTTCCGACTTAAAGGAGCGCGAAGTCTCACGTTTACCTGTACCTACTATATATGCTCCGAATCTTGTAATGGGGTAAGTCCTAACAAAGTAACCATTCACACACTATAGTTAAAATCTATCGTTTTAATTACGGCGGTTGGAAAGCTTCCATTAGGCGGGAGAGGAGCGTTAGGAAGGAGCTTCCTGGTGCTCTCGGGGCTAAGTGGCAAAATGAAGCTGATCGGTTTGTGATGCCTTCTATTAAGTCCTTTATTGTCTGTTTGCTGCCAGTGGCATGGAGTGTGGTTTCTTTAAACCCAATGGCTGGCAGTGTCATTCAAACAAGCAAATTCCTTGGCACTGGGACACTTCGACCTGAGGGAGAAGAATGCGCCCATCTGTTGCGTCTTTCCTCTTGATTGTGATTGTACCATTTTGTCTGTTGTCACTGGCGTTGGATGGTTTCCTTAACAAATTAAGCTGGTAGGCTCTAGTTTTCGGGCAATAACCCAAGTACGTCGTAAAGCGCCATTTCTCCTTCCGTTATGATTGTGATTTGTCGACAGCTGCACACAGTTGTGTTTAAACAAAGTAGCCCTCTGGCTGGGGACAGTTTGTTTGAAGAGAAGCAATACTGTCTTTACTTGGCACTGGAGGAAGATTAACTTTCCAACATTATTGAAACGCTTCACATCATGGTTGTGCTAATGTCAATTATTGTTGGAATACACCGCCGTCATGTAAGTGAAATACCCTTGAGCTCGGGGTAAACACAAATCGATCAATTACAAAGTTCTGCTTTTATAAGCCTACTTGCACAAACCTCCGCAAATAGATTTCAAAATATTGATAATGTCGCTCCTAACTATTGGAAATCAATTGACCAAAGTCAAAATTAATCTAATGCCGTTTTTGTTTTGAATTTCAGACTTCTTGTTTGACAAACGTTGTAGAGAGGAAACGCCGAGATTTAGTTGACCAAATAGGTTCGTTTTAACCAACTCTGATGTAGGCTTTCTTGTGGCTTAGACCATGAAACTGGTGCTTCAAGCAAACCTAAATTAACTAATCCTACTCCAATTTACCGTTCATGGGATAGAGTCCGTCTGTCAACCCTCGGGAATATGAGTGAGTCACACGATGTGGCTTCGGCAATCGCGGGGGTGTTTTTTTTACGAGATTCCCTACCGGTTTTCCACCATAATGAGGCAAGGAACAGTGGACCCATCCGTCATATAAGTGAAATACCCTTGAGCACGACGTTAAACGCAAATCAATTTATGCATTATTAACATGGTTGGTATTGTGAACAAGCAAATTTTGTCTTTGCCTGACAAACACTTGGATAGGTCTACACAGCCGGTGCTTGGAGCGCAAATTAATAGAATGTGTTATTTGGCCACATTTCTCAAGTGCGAAGCGACTAGCTAAACTGAGCATTTTCAGTACAGGTGGCGGATTACGAATGGAGTATATATAAGTTAACTAAGATACCAACTAATAAAACAGTTGACATGGTATTCCTACTGTCACTGCCCTAAGAATTTGACCACTGATTATTGAATTAATTAAAGATGAAGTCAAAATTGAATGCTTTAGTTTCAGATTTGGAAGAAACCGATGACTTGGATGAAGGTATTGGAGAAGTTGAAGTCAACGACGAGCAAGATCTTGAACAACCCAATTTGGCGGAAGATAACTTCGTCAGGCGTGTTTACTATTCAGCCGTGCACTATTATATCAATGACCCGGACGTGGATGCCCTGACACTTGACCCCGATGACGACAATTCCTTGCGCATGTCATCGGTGCCCTCAGAGTTGCGCATGTCTGAAATGCTGAATTCTGCTGCTTCGGAAGAAAACTCAAATGCTGGCCTGATTGTTGGAATTTCACTTCTTGGTGTCCTGTCGCTAGTTACAGTGTCTGCTTTAGTATTGCTGCTTTATAAAACTAAGGCTATGATGGGACAGGAGGGATCTGTTGTGGGCAGTGGTATCTCGATCCGGTCTTACTCCTCCACATCGATAGACAATGACAGTTACACGCATAGGAATACTAGTAGAAGTTGAGCTTCATTTGCTAATAAAATGTCTAAAAATGTTATTCGAGTCTTTGTACTGCTGCACATATCTTGTCCACAAACTTGTTAATCTCTTTGCACTTTGTTAATTAAATCAGAAATTTTTACTGACCTAATGGTTTTGGAAGACATTGCTAATTTATTCGATGGCAGGTGCAGGCATATTGTGGATTTTGGAGATTTGATTTCTGCAAAAAGGTTTCTACTACCAGGCTACTGTGGCACATGCTCTTCATCCACGGTAAATTTGAATCCTATGTAATTATTTTACCGATTTTTCCAAATGCTATCGTTGAAATCTGGAACGGTTGTGCGCCAGCTTCATGTTGGTATGTCATACATGGAAGACGAAATACGGGACTTTCATGATAAACTATCTAAACCTGGCCACCTGTCCTCAAATCCCAAACGTTGAGGTTCGCGAAATATAAGGTTTTTGTTTACATAAAGTATGAACCTTCAAGTTGCCCTGATGCTAAGAGGTTCTCTATTGCCAGAGGCGTCGAGGGTGTTTTCCGTTACCCATGGCTAGCATGCGGTCAGGAGTGACATAACCTTAAGTAGGGCGTTAATCTCCAACCAATTTATTGCAGTCTGTACTGCGTCCTGTGCTCGTCTAGTGTCCTAAACTGAAGTTTCCCTAATCGATAGGGCTGTGAAATGACCTTCAACATTGTGTAAAATCACAATCAATTTTGTAGAACTTACTGGTGTTGCTCTTCTATTCGCCTTGCTCATTGTCACGAAAACATACGTTTTAGTCCTGGCGAATGAGGTCGAATTATCCCAACGATACATAACTCATTAATTCAGGGTTTATTTTCATGTAGTCGTCGCGATTTAACCAAAACCGTATCATACGGCATTTTGGCCTTTTGGATCTGGATGCATTCTGGTATTTAGCAACAGGAATTCACAACTCGATAATTGATTTGATATTAAGTTTTCTAACGATTTATTATTAATGAATACAATTGATAATTACCCTCGAATCACGATTCGCCTGAATGGAATTTATGATTTAAAAAAAAATAAGGCGCCAACCAGAGAACTGGTCTGCTAAATGTTTTTCAAAGACTTTAGTGGATATTCCAAAAATAATGGAGATGGCAGCTTTTAATGGAGCTTACTTGTGATATCTGGTTTCGGTTGCCCATTGGACTGGCGCGCCGCCAGGGTGAGTGCAATAATCCTGAAGTAGGCATACAACCCCAATAATGTAGAAATAGCAAATCGCCGAAGTTCATCTGGCATATGAATCGGTCTTCTGTAAACTCCCAAACTGAAAACTGAAGGATTTATCTGTAAAATATTTATCTATCAAATTTGGTATTATGGAATGACTATCCGTCTGTCTTCAATGCTGTACCATAACGAACGTATACAGTGTTTTCCCTCTATAATTATTTATTACTAAAGATAGCAAAATTTGAAAATAAGTTTTAATTTGACTGGCTAAATATGGATGTTTTTTCTGCATGTCCCTTTTACGGCTCCGTATATTGTCGCCATAGGTATCCATTTTTATCAAATTCTACCGTTTGAACCGAAGGCCTTGAGGATTGCAGTTTATTATAACGGCAATCTGTTGATAAACCTTAGAAACTTGTAAAATGGACCGAACTTAGTAATAAGGGGGTATCCAGCGAGGGAAAAAATGGATTGATAAGAGATTTAAATCTATTTCCCGAAATTAATGCAAATAATATCGCCAATACTACATGCATGCTGGTCGTATATTTGGACACGATATGGTACAAGTTAAGATCCTGTTTATCAAGAAGATGAATATCATTTAGCTTACACCGTCGCCGTTCTACCTCCATGAAACGGATTAAAGCACAGCCATTTGAAATAGTGACATTCGTCAGATTGCTTTGTAGTAACATTCGTCAGATTGCTTTGCGTGGTCCTGTAGTCTTCGGGCAAATTACACTTTTATATATACAGTGGGACTAGGTAATTATGCCGCACAACTGCAGCACAATGCAGTCTTGCTTAAAGTATATTACCATATTGTTAGGGCCGTCGCTTAGTGGTAGCGTGTGCGCTTACTTATCCTGCTTCGATGTACCGTTCACGGGATCGGGTCCGCCTGTCGACCATCGGGTATAGGAGTCCAACGTTGTGGCTCCGGCAATCGCGGGTTTGGTTTTACGAGGTTTCCTCCCGGTTATCCACCGTAATAAGGTGAAGTGGGCAATCAGTCATAAAAGTCAAACACCCTTGAGTAGGACGTTAAACCTCAAACAAACAAAACCATAATTTTAATTTTCACCCCATTGATCAGTAGCTGGACTTTAAAAATCGGAAACCCTGTTATCCTGGTGCGTTCTCAGTTAAGGGGCATCCTGAAGCCGATCTGTTTGTGATGCCATTATATCACGTCCTGTAGTTGTACGATCTGGTTTCTTTTTATTGCCAGGGGCGTCGAGGGTAGATTCCTTTACCACGCCGTCGTGTGAATGAAATGAGCTTGAGTACGGCGTTAATCCCTAGTCAAACAATCCAAAGGGAATTCCTCCAATGTACTGCGCACATTTCGGATGTTTTACGATCGTCGCCTTAATGACCTGCATTTGTTTTAAATGACTTACGGCAGTCCGCGTTGTGACCAATTCAGTTTCACTCTGTTTTGGGTTCAAAACACTTGGTAAATTGACGTATTCTCAAGCTATATGAAATTGGATACTGTTTTTTTGTTCTTTTAATAAGTGGGTGGATACAACGGCAAATATGCATTCGGCGAAAAAAACAACCCAAAACACGATTTTTTGGCATAGTCACACATCATGGCTGAGCGTATACTGATGGTTGGCCTACCTGAGTAATGATAATCTCGCGAGGTTTGGCCGATGGTGGCTTTTCCGTATGCTTGGGGTAGACTACAACTCCGCCACATGACTCTGTGGGGATGCGGACGGCCCAATATTATTACCAAAAGTTTAGTCTACGTTAAAAAGTTACATGATAAAGTATGACAATCAGTGGATAAAGTAAGATGGTCTGTTTATGTGGGTTGCGTTCGCGCGTTATCTCTGGGCGAAACCCGACTGGGGTGAGGACGTCATACTTCCCTAGGGGATTCTTTCTGTGCGTCAACGTTTTTAGTGGTCAATTAAAACTAAAAGCGAAATTTCATAACCTGTTTAATTCTTAGGCAAAGTTGCGATTGTTGATTCTGCAATTATTGGATGACCCCGTCGTGTATAAAGGATCAAACCAAACGATTAAAAAGATATATAAAATCTCGGGGATGCCCGAGTTACTCGCGCGAACGCAACCCCCAAACAGCTGACCAATCGCATTGCCGTACTGCTGTAAGCTAACCAAATCTCTTTACCAAAATTCCACGAGCAAGTTTAAGCTAGCCGTCAAACCAACATCGGATTGATTGATTGGTGTTTTACACCGTGCTTAAAGGAAACCCCACTGATTTTTTACCTAAACTTATTATTTTTATTGCATATTTTCAAAGACAACCACTTGCAATCAAATTAGCATAGTCGTTAATAAGTTAATTTAAAAAGTGGAACTGACGTCATTGTTCGAAAACACGGTAGTTATATAATCTAGTCGTGGCTGTCTCCCCACTGCATGTACTGGTGGATGCTTTGACAGGAAACCGAAATGCAGGGTTCCTTCCCCAAGCGAACAACAACAACAAACAGCCGCTCGTACATATCCACCTGGTATGTCTACTAAAAACCTGATTTTTTAAAACCGCATGTCAACTGAAAACATGCTAAACGTGTGTGTTACTTACAGAGCTATTTAGATATGTATAAAACAGATCAACATTGAAATTACCAATACGAAGCCGCAAATGAGGAAAATAAATGTATATTTGCAAGTGTATGTTTATCGACTAGCACTCCATACAACGGAGATAAGCTAACCATATGATTCAACAAAAACATACATCCACATTAGTATTTCCACACATAAACATAAAGTCATTTCATTCCAACTCTATATTATAATACATTAAATTCATATAAATACAAACAAACCATAACAAATGTGAAACACAATATGATTAAACAATTGTATATATTCCACATTAGTATTTCCACACATAAGCATAAATAGTGATTTCATTCTAACATATATTATCTCACATTAATACATAAAATTCATATCAATACAATTGATTTGATTCACCAACACAAGATGAACGCATATACATAAAACAAATATATAAAAACAACACAAATAGGAAAGCAATGAATATAAAGCATATGAAAGGATTGGCAGGAGTAAAGCACAAAGGCTTGTTCTATTTCAGTGGTTTGAAAGCAGAATTATTAATAAAGCGAATATATGGTGACATTTTAAAAAATTAATTTATAAGATAAAAGTGCAAGCAAATATGTAATTACATTTGGTTTTGTAGGGAGTCAATGAAGTGTGTCCTCAATTTTCATTTGAACAATGATGTAGATTTTATGTATTTTAGATGGTGAGGGAATTTGTTCCATTCTCGGGGACCTGTAACTTTAAGAGAAGAATATGATAGGTTGCTGCTGAAGAAAGGCCGATATAAATTGATTAAAGTAGATTTGGTTCTGTATTGGTGAATGGCAATCTGCCTAATAAATAAGTTAGAAAACGCAGTAGAAATAAGATTTCTGTGGTTGACAAATTTCTTGTTACCAAGTGTGACATTTAATATCTACAATGGCCACAAAACCGGAGGCACCAAGCAAAGAAGTTACACAATAAATTCCAATATTTGATTAAATGTATATACAGCGAAATGTTTTCCAAATAAGCTCTATCATTTGCTGCGAGGCTCTTACCTTTTCGCCTAAACCTATATCCAGATATTGCGTATATGCGTCACTTTTCCAGCCACCTACAAGCTGGATAAGCCCTGTCGGAACCTTGGCTAAGAGGGCCCAAGTAACACCCCCTTAACGAACAAGATGAGAAGAAATGTTGGAAGGATAACAACCGGTTCTTTTAACCAGATCCATTAGAAATTTTTGGAAAAAAAAAAACAATAGGTGATAGGCGAATTAGCCTGCTTCTCATGAACAGGGATACAGAAAGCTGGGGAGCTAGGTGCACAGGGGATTAAAGCAACCATTCTCTTGTAAGCCAAAACTGGACAAAGAGGCGAACCCGGAATGCTAAAAACAATCACACTGACCAAACTGAATCGTTTTAGACCATTTGATTAAAACCAGCAACATATCCGAACTGCACACTACTTCAACCCTTGTAAGCTGTTTCACGCTACTGAACGAGCAGGGACTATCAGGAACCAGGTTGGGCTTTCGCATCATTAAGAAAAAAGACAAAGAACAAAGCCCACATTACCACATGCGTAGGATCTTGAAAAATTTAGCAAGGAATGAAATTCTAATTACCAACGAGGTGTCATAGGTTATACTCGCTGCGGCTGCTGTTGCTTAATACGAGATAAACCTCTTAACAAAAGACGGACCTCGATGGCATTTAACTCAGGTGCTTGCAGATCCAATTACAAATGTAAAAGATGGATTCCGCTTAATTGTGTCTGATAGCATCAACAGTCTTAAAACTCCTGCTTAAAAACTGACCAAACCAACATAATTGCTCGGACGAAGCGGGCAAAGGAGACAAATCAAAGTGCTCACAAAAGAGGAAATATGCTTTCCACTGCATCTTTAAATTCTTATATGTGCCATCTACAAACGCCTGGGTCATTGGCATCTTGGTTTCCCTACGAAGTATGGATAACCAAGAACCTGAAACAGATCATGGGTGAAATTAAATAATGCTTCAGTGACATTCACCTCTGTGTAGGTACTACCCTCTATTTTTTCGAACAATTTGTCCTTGTAAATAACCACCTAGACAGTAAATCGGGTAGCCTATTTTCAACTCCAGTCATGCTGTGCCTTTAAATCAAACTCGAATTGCGCAGCTATAAAACACACCCACGCAGACAATCCTGCATAAACTCCTTACGTGCCTTCCCCGAATTGAGCACTGTGACTGATACTTGATTGTCACATATTTTCACCACCCTCTTTCCTCGTAAAAGAGACCCCCACAATTTCAGACAAACCATTACTGATATGACCTCTAATACATTTATACATAAGTTCAGTCTTGAAATACTGTCTGGAAAGTTAAATGACAGTATTGCTGACCACATATACGACTTCATCGGGTTGAGACCAAACTTCTAATATCACCATGGAAACCCCATTGTATTGTAAGGGAAAATTCTTCCACCACCGAAGGTCTCCTTATATAAAGTGGGATTATAGCTTTTCCACATTGATTTTGGATTGCTCGTAACCAACTAATCAAGCGATACACAAACAGTCTTCCAGGGCGCACGCAGGCCGAAACAAAGTAATGAAGCCACCATTAACGTTAACCATTTACTGATCAGATTTATCTTGATGGAGTAATTCCCGGTGTTACGGCAATTGTATCAAATGTTGCTCCCAAAAATTCCATTTCTGTAGATAGAGCACGCTGCTTTTCTACAAAATCGTCCGAGCCGCAAGACTTCAATATCACCTAACGCCCTGAAAGCCGTTTGAGATTTGCTGGACTCCTCCACACCAGCTAAATCGTCCAGATAGTTAACCATCTTATATCAACGTTGAAAGAACATATATACTAACGCCGATTTGACCCTTTGTCAAATTTGTGCGGCGAAACGGAGATCCATTGACAACACTCTATCGAAATAAATATTGCTCTTCCAACAACATGCTACAAGATCTATGTCACCCCGATCGATTGGTATTTGTCGATAAGCCCTCCTCAAGTGCGTTTAAATACGTGAGATCCTTTACCCTTTAATTCAATAACTTTGACTAAATTGTCTACTTGACGTATTTCAGAGTAAAAGTTTCCCCCACATATTCATCATTGCTTATACCAGCAGTAACACCAACTCCCTTAGGAAAGCTAAGATCCATTATAACCTGACAATCTTGCGACCCAGACTTTGGGACAGAATTTAAATGGGTAAATCCTTATGGGATTTGGTAGAGGATTTACATTTAAGGGACCTATTATGGATTGATAACTAAGTTCTTTCTTAATATATGCACCAATGTGCAGGGGAAAATCTCTAGCACCAGCATGATTTTAAATCTCGCTGCTTTGTATTGGAAATTCCAACAATCTGTTATTACCAATCGGAAAACCGAATTCTAACAGCTCACACACCTGCCTGTCTTTATAATTTACCAAAACAGATTTCCAGCACGAAATGTGTAAATGAGATATTACAGGTTGTGTACAACCATTATAGTTATGCTTGTCAGATGAATATATCTGACTGTATAATTCTATACGCGTAGATTGGTACTGGATATCATTATCTCTTTGCTCAATGCGAGTATGTTGAGCAGAGTCACACCCTTTCTTGCTCAATGTGCAATGTCTGCGACAGTTCACTCCTAAAGGTCAGGGGCCGGTTGCTCGAAGCGCTATTAAATTCAATATTCTATTAGATGACGTCATGCCATGTTGTAGGTCTGTCTCTAACACGGTATTAGCGATTTAATCTGATGTTAGCAGCTAATACTCTTGCGAGCAACTGGCCCCTGGCCAGCAATTACAATGATTTTTCTTAACAAAATTTCTATCTAACGCCGTTGGAGCCGTTATATAACAATTATTGTCTCTCAATCTAGAAACAAAAGACTCCTTCATATATAGTGGTACAAAAATTTCAGGCTTCGGATTCAGATTTGAGTCTAATGCAAGTCACCTAGCTCTATTTGCGATCTGAGCAGGACATTCAGCTGAACATTCTGGATGATCCAATCTAACCTTATCCGTTATCCAGCATGTAGCACATATATGAACCACTTGACGCACATCCCCTCTAATAGTGGCTGAGTGGGGAGCACTCTGACGGCATTTATTACGCTAAAACCATGAACAAAACCAAACATTTTTTGGATCATGTGATTTGATGGGTTTGGAAGCATACCGTTGTGTGGCTGAAAAGGATTGGCGTTTCGGTAAAACATTTCTCGCCCACATAAGTGTTTCTAGATCTTTAGGATCATCACTCCTTGTTCCCTGACCCAACTCTATGTGCCTTAACTAAAATTCTAACAGCGCTTCCCACTCGTAACATGATTGATAATACACTATCTTCTTGAGCAAATCCAAGCTACCCTCTCTTTCAATGCTTGGGGTTAAATTATACTCATAATTATCTCTAATTCCCCGGTGACAAACATTGGAAAATTAAGACCACTAAAGCTAACAACCTTGTTAACATAACCAAATTGAAGACAAGAATGTGGCAAAATTTGTTGAAATCTTACTCTATCGGCTGCTTTGGCACTTGTACCAGATTTAAACCTTCTGCGGCTAGAATCGATGGCAATACCCATATCCGATAGCTTGGTCTTAGAATTTTTAATTTTCACTGAGTTAGGCTCGTCGACAGACGACGAGTCGTCTTCCAAACCGAGCTTTCGCATTCTAGAGGCAACAATGTCATTTTAAAATTCTGCTCTTCGAAGTTCATCAATTGTAACTGATTTTCGATCGTTTTTTAAAAGAATTTTCAGGTTAAGAACCACCATTTACAAAACTGTTTATCGTACCTGAACCGATTTGTTGATTACTCCCATGAAACGAACTCAAATCCCTTCGCGTTTGCGCTATTTCAGCTCTTAGTCTTTCTTTTTCCATGGCGTTTCTATCTTCAACCGATCTCTGTTGCTGTTCTTTTAGTAGATCCAACTCCTTTCGTAGGTCCAAAAGTTCGAGATCCTCCATTACGACGACATCGCCCACCTCTGAACCAACTTTTTGCTCCTCGGTTTCTTCCTGACTGTTGGGATCCTCCATAGCTGGTACCTGGGTTCTGCTCATCTAGTCGATGCTGATCAATTCGGAAGGAGAATTCCAGCCCACTGAATTGAGAATGTCGTACCTGTGAGTGACTCGCTTACGCCTAGATTGCCGTGACATCCAATCCTCAAAGCACAAAATCTTCGACAAATAACTTCATTGAAAGGCAATAATATATAGAACCCCGTTAACTTGTCTCTAATTAACAGTTTGTCCGCAGTATATCCAGCACAACAGCTTCAACAAACAGCTTCAAAAAACAGCTTCAAATGATTTTAACGACCTCTTGGGTTGACAAACATACAGTAGCGGCCAGTACTCCACCAAACGTTAATATATCACTTGCCACCCCATCTGGGTGTCGAGAGTAGCACTCCCCATACCAAGCCAAACCTGCTCGGACAGTTAAACAACACACGAAGGGCATCTGACATGAGTTTTAATTACATAGTTTAGAGCCAAGCTTGTGTATACGCCGTGTTGTTTCAGATGCCTTGCAATACATCGGTAAGCAAACGGGACACACTGGTGACCGACCGTGTTTTCGAACAATGACGTCAGTCCCGCCTGTTAAATTTACTAATTAGCGGCTATGCTTTCTCGAATGCAAGTGCAGTACAGACGCTTGCCTTTGAAAATATGCAATAAAAATAATAAGTTTAGGTCGAAAATCAGTTGTCTTTCCCTTTAACTTTGCCAGTGTCATATAAATTTACTGCGAGGGGGAAATTCATGTTCAATCTGATGACATAAAAGGAAGTGAACTAATCTGTTATCCCACTGAGAAACTTGAGAAATATCTCGTCTATAAATCTACCAGGGATAACATTGAAATCGCAAATCAGGTATGTTTTATTATCGTTCCTTGTAACTCGTCAAAAATCATACCGGAACTTAGTGGAAGTATTCTTTTTAGAGTTAGGTGAGTATTTGGGCAGTATATAGACAACACCAAACACGATACTTTCACCAAAATATTGCAATATGCTTCAAGTCACATGCCATCATTATTATCAGTACTGACCTCAGTTCGCGCCGAATACGGGGGTTATGACGCTACGACAACAGAATGACGTCCCTCTGCCACTTTATGGCACGGTAGGGCAGTCTTCCTACACTTTAACATTTTTGATTTTCCGGAAAATATAGCTTTAAAAATTTTACCTTTTGCAAAAGTAATAGTAAGGGGAGGACCATTATAGATAACATGTACACGTGTCTACTTACATGTATGTAGAAAAGTGTGAAATTGAGTAAAGTACATTCACTGTAAAATGTACCAGTCTACAATACTGAGGATTGAACAAGTTTTGTTTCCGTTTTGCAATGTTTTCATTGAATTTATTACAATTTAGGTAAAACTTATTTCAGAGGCGCAGCCGAATAACTTTTTAAACAAACAGTGCGCATCGATAATCTTCACAAAGGTACGAGTCTAACACAGTCTAGCAGCGGTTCCTACGCCGTATCTAAGGACATGAAATATTTGACATTTCCAATATTTGCAAGGCTAAGACGCCCGATGTTAGCACAACGACTAAAATACAACCATATGTTTGCCCAACCACATCTCACGGTGATGCAATGTCTTGCCGCTGTAGGCGATAAGAGATTTTCTTAAATATGATATGGAAGTATCTTTTAATAATATATCTATTTTTAACAATCCTTCAAGTCTTTGGGTATAGTGTATATAAAACTATTTTCCGATTGATTGAAAGTTCCTATGCGGTAAGTAAGTACATGTTACTAGATATTACTGATAATCTATTTATTAAATTATAAGTAAATTTTCTTCTTTGGGGTGGGGAGGGGTGGGTGTGTATCAATCAAAGAATGTACCCTGAAAGGAAGGCTTTGCACCCCTTCACGTTCTCTCAGAAAGGGTCCGTACGTCCTGGAGTAGGCCTACCAGTTTAATGAGTTATTCAAACATTTTCAAGTTTTGTTTTACGAAACTCTCATGCATGATGCCTCTTTCGTGTGAGATACAATCCTATAGATTTACAGTTATTATGGCTTCATTAAATACAAACTTCGGAATGTTCACATGATCAAGGATTAACAAAGGAGTTAATCGGGGGTGGGGTTCTTTAGCTTACGGCTGTTTGTTCTGAGTTTACTTAGCACTAGATGGATACAAATTTTCCAACAGAGCAATTACACACATTTTATTGTGTTGTTTTGTTTTTTTAGCTCGCCTGTACGAAGTAAGGTGAGCTTATGTCATACCCCTGGCGTCGGCGTCAGCCATGTAAAGGCTTCTATAATTTAATATGCTGAGGGAATTTCTCTGATCTTTTACATACAGTTAGCCTGGAAAGGAAGAGATTATTAACATTATATAGAATTCTGTGCATATTAATTATGCTAATTAGGTGATACTGGTTTACAGGAAATGGTGTACAATTTGTGTTAAGCACTATATATCCAAATTGAATTGCCCGATTTTCCTAAAAATTTTGGTAAATGTCACACAACATGAGAGGAGAGGGATATTATCTGTTCAGCCCATTACTTGCATTTGTATGGCTTTAACAAGCTTTTCAAGTAAATTTGCGTTAAACACCATAACTCCACATTGAAAAGCCAGATTATTCTGAAATTTTGTGTAAACATCACACAACATGAAACGACAGGGATATTGTCAGTTCGGTTCACTATACACATATTAAAGGGAAAGGCAATTGTTTTTCGACCTAAAGTTATAATTTTTATTGCATATTGTCAAAGACAACCAATTGTATTTCACTTGCAATCGAATTAGCATAGCCGTTAATTAGTTAACTTAAAAAGCGGAACTGACGTCAATGTTCCAAAACACAGTAGTCATATCATCTAGTCGTGGCTGTCCCCTATTGCCTGCACTGGTGGATGCTTTCATATAA
>JAQQZZ010145055.1:0-12910 GCA_030265115.1 Mopalia vespertina | reverse complement strand
ACTGCAGTATGGACTAAATAAAAACAAGTCCGTCATTATCACATTTAACTGCAGTATGGACTAAATAAAAACAAGTCCGTCATTATCACATTTAACTGCAGTATGGACTAAATAAAAACAAGTCAGTCATTATCACATTTAACTGCAGTATGGACTAAATAAAAATAAAGAAGAATTAATGAGGAATGTTACAGAGGCACATGAAACTCACGATTTGCCAATACAGGAATGTTTTCGGTCTAGGCCCATATGTTTAATAACATTGATGACAGGAAATCTTCTATTTGTATCCAATACGCGTACTTCATGAATTAAATTGGTTGCGGTTATTTCACTTATATGATGACGGTGTATTCCAACAATAATTGACACTAGCACAACCAAGATGTGAAGCGTTTCCAAAATGTTTGAAAGTTAATATTCCTCCAGTGCTATTAAGTATAGACAGCGTTGTTACTCTTCAATGAAACCGCCCTTAGCCAGATGACCCATGAATTAAAGACATGCTGGTTATGTTAATTCAATTACTTTGTCGAATAAAGAAACCAAGATAAATACTTACGTCTCGCATATACTTCAACACCGCCTGAAATGTTAGAAAATATCAGCTGTTACTTTTTCGTTGATCTTCTGGGTTCATGGGGATTATGACCAACCCTTTATTTGTGAGTAAACACACTCTTAGACAAATATATTGCTCTAATGGAACACTTTAAGATTATTCCATCATGAGTGTGGTGGAACCCTTTTTGGTATTGTATGGAACCCTCACAGTAACTGTTCATAGTATTTTCCCCTTTCTTCTTACGACCATAATGGTTCCATATAGAACCAGCCTCCTTTCTATGGAACCCTCAAAGAACCATTTTTTCTAAGAGGGTCGGGTGGTGTTTTTAATCAACACTATTAAACTTATATAAGACATTTGGGTTAACGGGTTTTGGGGAGGGGACAGATTATCAGTGAATCGGATTATCACTTACATAATTAAAAAGACACCTTTGATTAATTGTCTAGTGGCATTGTAATCTGACAAAATGAGTATTCTAGAATAGCCGACATCTACAGTTTATCACAAACTTTAGTAATTAAGTGGGCTTAATAAGTAAATTGCTGGCTCTTTTCTATACCAAACGGATGACGAGGTATTCAATAACGTCTGAATGTTACACCTTTATATTTTGTTACTCACGTGATCCAATGTTTTCTGTAACTGCTCGTGATCGGGAATACCATCTGCCACGCCCTCTGGTGACCGCCTCACCAAGTCCTCAGCCATTTCGACATCTTGAACAAGGGTAGCTAACTCTCGCAGGCGCTTCAACTGAAATCAGAATTGTTCGAATTTTTAATGTCATCGCCACCAGTTTTCAACATATACAGTTGGAGATAAACGTTTAAGGAGAAAAATAAAAACGTGGATACGTATTAACAAAAATAAAGAAAAATCCAAATGTAGACAGATCAATGTAGAAAATTATAAATTATTGAAATAAACTTTGTTGTGTAAAGGATTGGAAGCAGGCAAAATTCTCTTTTTACAATAAACATAGCGTAGGCCTACTTTTACGCAATGTCCATTTTTGATTTTGATAAAATACTGATCGTTGCTAATTGTATAGTGATAGTGTGCTGAGTCATTTATATGTGTCTTGCTTAATACCGTGTGTAAGATGTCGTCAATTTTCCTATTCTGTCGCATCTGGAATTGTTTTGCGTCAGTGAGCCTGCGCACTAGATCACACTTCTCTCTCTGCCAAGCCTCTTTCTCGCTGTTATCTCTGTCCTTAACCTCCTTAAACTGTTTCTGAAGGTCCGACATTCTCCGAGTGTAACCTTCCAACTACAACACAAACAACATGAAATCTTGTATTCTGTGGAAGAGGGACGAATGTTATGAACGTTTATGTAGTTTGCATACGTTACACTTTAACATTTAAAAGGCGATAACGTTATGAAAACAGATATTAAACTCTAATCGTACCTCTTGAATCTTCTTGTCGGATTCTTTCTTTTGGTGTTCCCACTTGGATCTTTCTTCTTCAAATGTATCCTTCATGTCTCTCAGGTCTCTTGCGTTGGCTTCATCACGTGACTTTAGCTGTTGTTGTAAATCCAAAGCCAGGTTGTGTGCCTCCACCAGGAGTCGCTTCTGCTCCGCGCGCTCTTTATCCCACGTGACCTCAAGTTTGGTTTGAGCTTCTCGTGAACGTGTCTGAGTTTTGCTCGAAATTTTTTCTTCAAGCTTCAACAAATAAAAAGTAAATTGCATCAAGATTTTGATTCATCGCTTGTTCAAAAAGCTTGATTGAATGATATCACAAAACAAAGTTACTTAAACAAGACCCTTTATATTCTCATAGACACAAGCCATGTATCCGTTTTATAATTGCCTACCTGATTGATTTTACTCTGCATGTTCGATTTATCGATCTCCCAGGCTGTTTTCTCCATGTTGAAGGTGTTCACTGTGTTGGCCCGAATACGTTCTTGTTCTATAACCCTCTTCTTTAAATCCTCGGCCAACTTTCTCAGTTCATTTACCATTCTTCGACCGTCTTCTATCTGTAAAGGTCAAGAAGGTCTTTGATTATTCTTCTATATGGTAAACTTGACGAGATTTATCGACAAATGTAGTGATTTATACCATAGCAATTAGAAAAAAGTCTTGTTCACTTTAACTTGTTTTTCGAGTGCTTCAATAAAACTATAGCAATAGTTTAGCGAATATAAAAGGTTTTACAGAACGGTATATTATTTTGTTATTGGGTACAGGCAATGCAATGGATGGGATATTGATCACGTTTGGATCACGTTACATCGATTGGCTTTATTACACAACCCACAATGTTACATCTTACCAGTCATGACACTTCAGGCGACCACACAAAAATGACACAAGGCAAGATTCTTCAGTCGACTACAGGATAATGACATCAGTCATGACATTTCAACCGACCACACGATACTGACACCAGCCATGAGACTTCCACCGACCACACGATACTGACACCAGCCATGACACTTCCACCGACCACACGATAGTGACACAAGTCATGACACTTCAGTCGAACATTAGATACTGATACCAGTCATAACACTTCAACTGACCACACGATACTGACACAAGTCATGGCACTTCAGTCGAACATTAGATACTGATACCAGTCATGACACTTCCACCGACCACACGATAGTGACACCAGTCATGTCACTCCAGTCGACCTTTGGATACTGATACCAGTCATGACACTTCCACCGACCACACGATAATGGCACCAGTCATGACACTTCAGTCGACCTTTGGATACTGATACCAGTCATGACACTTCCACCGACCACACGATAATGACACAAGTCATGTCACTCCAGTCGACCTTGGATACTGATACCAGTCATAACCTTTCAGCTGACCACATTATGCTGACACCAGTCATGACACTTAAACCGACCGCAGCATTTTGACACCAGTCATGACACTTCTGTCGACCACAGGATAATGACACCAGTAAGATACTTTAGCCAACCACAGGTTATTCACACCAGTCATGACACTCAAACAGACTATAGAGGATCGTGACGCTGGGGACACCAAGTTGTTTGTTGTCTTCGAACAGCTCCCAGTCAGGCAGCAGTAACTATTACGGAAAGTAACCAGGTCAGTGTATAATAGTAAAATGATAACACAGCAGTCTATACATGTGTAAGTTTTATTGACGTTTTCATCTCTTTCATCTGCTGAAAATTGCGTGGAAAACGTTAACACATTGCACCCATGGGAGTAGGTCACTCACATTCTACTTTATAAAAACAAAATAAACTTATATGACTTTGTTGCCATATAGTAGACTGTGCCTGCACGACCCGGTTACATATGTCAGAACAAGCCAAAGGAAAGGAATTACGCACTAGCATATTTCAAAGCATCTAATTTACACACCGGTTTAAAAATTCTCAAAAACAAATCTGTGACTAACTTAAGAATTCTAAACCGCCTAAACTGTAGGCGGTGGAATTTGAACAACAGTCAAACTGTTCCCCTGAAGGTTCAGAGACAAGCATAATAGTGTTATCGAGAGGATTATTTGTCCGTGTTGAAGGTGGCCGCCGGCATTCCTGTCACGTCGTAACCTTTGTGGCTACAATTCGGACACAGTCGTTATTTTAAACACTGTTGCGCATAAACACTTTTCACTATTTGACTGACCTAGATTCATAAAAAAAGGAACATTCCTTTCTTATTTCAAAGTGATAGAAAGATCTGGTTTAACCATTAAGCGACATAAACACACCCTCAAGACACCACCAAGAGGGGAGCACCATAAACACACAAAGATAAACATTATTTTCAATATTATTCAAGGTTTTGTTTCATTTTAATTTAAAATTTTATTATTTATGATCGTTTACATTCAGAATAAATGGGTCCATCCATGACCTGTATATATGGGTCTGAATTGGGTGCTGGCTAAAAAGTTGAGTAAACAAAACCCGCTTCTGTCATTATTGCAGAAAACAAGTGGTACGTAGTAAATATAATGTTACTGTTTTATTATGTTTTAAAGTATTTCCAACACAATCATGGCGCTTTCCTTACAATTAGGTACAGATCAAAGTCAAAGAGAAATGTACTAATCGCCTGCCAGCTTGTAATGTTCACTGAATTAAGAATTTAATTTTGCTCACAAATATGACATATATTTAGCTTTTCGAATGGAAAATGTCATACTTTAAAGCACAAGTATATAACTTCGTGACCAGGGTTGTTTGGTCAGAGATTGCGTTTAGTAAATAAATCAATGACTTGGTGTTTAAGCCATTTGATGGCGCTGGTCTTACCGACCATTCTATTTTGTCTTGGAGCTGAGTAACAGATCAATGTTACCCATGCTATCATACTTGCTCCTCTCGAGCTAAAGGTAAATGTCATATCATTGAACTATGTGCTGTCAAAAAAGTTTATACATGAAACTGTGTTAGACAAATCATGCATAGCTTTGCAGTTTTGTGTATAGGTATAGTCTTTTTTTCGGATTCGATTCCAACCGTATAGAATCATGCCTTCTGTTGTTTTAAAGGAATTGTACTGTAAGTTCTTAACACTCACCTCTTTGACCTTTCTCTCAAACTGCAACTTTTCGCTTTGCCAGGAGGCCACGTCTCGTGTGTAACGAGCCTTCAGTTCGCCCATACCACGCTGAATACCTCGGATGATGTCCTTATCGAGGTCTCTCTCCCTCTGTATCTTCTCGGCAGAACTGTGCAGTTTGTTGTACTCACGCTGGAGTTTCTCTAACCGGGTCTCATAGCGAACTTTCATGGCCAGTAACTCAGCCCGAAGAATCTTTTCTTCTTGTTGTAATCGGTAAGCCAACTCAGCCTGGCAAATTATTAACACGTGAATCTCAGTATATTTATTTACAATAATTCATCGTCACACTCAGAACATTTCGCATGGGTGGAAATTAATAGGAATTTAAGTAGGCAGGGGTGGCGCCACAGGAGGGGGCGGGGGGGAGGAAGGCTGGCCGCCCCCTATTTTCTGCAGATTGATTTATTGAAATAAGGTGTGGTGCGTCCGTGTGGCATGTTGACAGATTAAAGATGCTCATGGGACTCTGCCCCCATCCCCTCTCTCTATACAAATACCCTGGCGCCACCCCTGTAAGAAGAATTCATAATTTGGTTAGGTACAGGATAGGGGACCACACCAGGTTACTGTCCCATCAGCAATCATGTTGATCCGATCAACGTTTTTAATATGCTGCGACTGTAAGGTGGGTGTGCTTCTGTAGCTCTTGGCAAAACGATGCGATGGTCAAGGTTAAGTGCAAAGTGAAAGACACGCAGTATTAACAAACGCATACGTGTATCAAAGTAGGTCTCGGGGCTTATCCGTCTTTACCTCACTAAAATTTTTCTTTTAACAAGAGTTATATTTCTGCTAAATTAATGTCGGGTTTACGTAAAATTAATCCAAATGTTTTGTTGATTTTACTGGAACATGAATATATCCAGCATTCAGGTCAGCAATTTTGTGTAAACGCTAAGAGGTCTTCCAATACGTCGATTTGGCCGAATAATACTGAGCGTGCCTTATCTGATAAACATACAGTTCGTTAAACAGAAAGCCAATAAGAAAAAACTGTCGATATCTGCTGTTGAACACATTCACGATGTTTGTAAAATTTCCTGGCCAGAAAATACAACATCTAGAAGACGGGAGGCTGCAGCTGAAATAGTAGATCTACTGCATAATGCCTTTGATATGTCCCCTTTTCAGGCGATAGTGTTTTCTAGCCATACAATACTCTAAACATCTTGTTATGAGTGACGATAGACTCGTGATGAGATATTGGCAGGTTTTGTTTTCTACTGAATGTTTTTTTACAAAGAACATGCGTTTATAGGGGCAAATCATACACATCTTGGTCCGACAATGTATTGCCAAGCTGCTGCCATAGACAATCCGGAATACGATTCTGGGGGAATTTCAGGCCTTCTGATTTAAGGTGAGTGATCAGTGTTAAAGCATAGGACAGCACACCTCAAATCAGAAGGCCTGGAATTTCGTGATAATTTTGGAAGTCGGTTATGTTAAAGGTAATCTACAAAACGTTTTTTCTGGAGTAAATTATCCTAATCCGTGTTTTAGACGTTGTACAAGTTTGTATAGCTACATGTACGTGTATAGCCTACTGGTCTAACTATATTTACACCTCCGCTTACTTTGTAAATGAAAGCTCCAATCTTATTGCCTACGGTAAAGGGATGTAACTCGAAATTAGCTGTTGTGGCGCTACAGTTGACTCAGGTTTTTACATCTGTAATGACAAGGTAGGAAAGGAAAGCCTTCATCTCCGCCTAGCGTTGGGAAGATGCGTTATAATGGTACTAAAGTGATGGGCAGATTTTTTATTACAATTCTGGAAGTTATCCGAAACATAATTTAGTGCTTGTCATCAATCGGAACTTACCCTAACAAGTACAAACACGAACAGATTCAAAGAAACAAAAATTACCTGTGAACGTAATCTTGCAGCCTCGTTTTGAACCCTCTCGGCAAATAATAGGTTTTCCTCAATCGTCTTATTTCGGTCTGTTAATTTTCCATTTAATTCATCCTTGTCATTTTCCGCCAATTTAATTGTGTTGTCTAAATCCATTTGCAACTTCCTTACTTCTCCCAACAAAGTCTCCTTCTCTTCAATCAGTTTCTTGTTTTCGTCTGTCAATTTTCCCAGATGATCGCCTACCGGAAGTTTGTTCATGGATTCAAGAAAATTGCACTTTTCTTTGTAAGTTTTCATTTCTGTGATAAGATTTGATTTGTCTAACTGCCATGAATATTCTTTATTGGTAATTTCTCTGCGTAAGTTCTCAGCATCGTGTCGCAGGGCATCCATCTCTGATCTTTGTTGAGCGATAGTTTTCTGTAGTTCGTTTATATGCAAACTTAAGACACCATTTTCCTTGGCTGTATCTGATATGGGCGCGGTGTTGTCGAATGGGCGTCCATGTAGTTGATACTCAGATCTAGCTTTTAATTCGGCTGTCGTCTCGTTGGAAACGCCGTCAAGTTTCAAATTTATTCTTTGAATAATGTCGTCCTTTTCCCTCAGGCGCTCGTCGCGTATGCTTAGAGCGTCCCTTAATTCACGTAACGTCTCGTCGCGCTGTGAGACTTGCTCCAACATGGTTTGGAAGTCGCTATCCCTGTTTTTAATTATGTCTTCCTGTTCGTGAATTATATCATCTCTCTTCTCGATTAAACCGTCCTTGTCTTTCAGTAGCTGGGCACTGGTCAATAACATGTTCTCTTTGTATTTGAGATCGTTTTGTAACCTGATGTAAGCCTCTTTGGTCTCCGATAACTCTATGGTAAGCGATTGTAGCTGGATTTCTAGATTCCTTTTCTCTTTTTCAGAAGCAGCACTTTTCGAAACCCAAATTTCATTTATCTGCAGAAAGATAGATGAATATGACTCTTGAGAATTATGTTTGACAGATTTGTAATTTGTTAATATTCAGATATTTGGATTGGCTATTTATATGATGTGCGCAATGCAATCCTAATAATCAAAAAGTTGTTTAATATGTGAAATAGGATTGTACATCAATCAATCAAGAACACTTAGAGATTTTGCAGCAAAGCCAGTCCGATCCAACCTTCTATTAGTAGGTCATTCACTCCCCCAATTTCTGGACTGCCTTTTTTCTTATAATTTATACAATGAAAGCCGACTGCCATAGTTCAGTGGTTAGTATATCAGACAACTGGTCTGCCTACGAAATAGTGTTCACAGATTCGAGTTCTTTTATTGATCTTATAGTTACATGCGGGAATAACAAGAGGTGACTCCGACAACCGCTTGGTTATTTCTTTAAAGTTTCATCCCGGTTTTCCGCCGTAAGACAGAGTTAGGAGTGTGAACAATCTGTCTCATACAAGTGAAATACCCTTGAGCACGAGGTCAAACACCCAATCATACAAACACACTAACATTTTTATTCTCTAGAGATGGAAGGTAAGAAAGCTATCGTAAGCGATATGCCATGACCAAGTACCTCTTCCACTTTGTATTCCAATTCCTCCGATTTCAATTTGTATTTCGCCAGATCTCTTTTCAATGAGTCAATCTCAGTTTGGGCCTAAAACAATAAATGAAAAACATTGGTCAAAGTAAAATTAACAATCCACTGTACACGCCATTTTACTCCATTCGAAATTTGTGATAATACCAAATGGCTAGTGAATGTCACGTGATGAAGTTAAGTTCCATATGGTTAATCACGGCTGAGATTGTTGTCCAAAAATTAGACTCAAATTTAGGGAACAAGTTTATTTTTGATTTTGTGCAATTCAACACTCGTCCCAATATGTTCTACTTTATGGATTGAGGGTATTATCCAAACTTAACAAAACAAATAAAACAATTACTTCCAATTCCATTTCCCCAGAATGTTCCATTTTCTCCACTATGTCTTTATATCGCCTAAGTTCTTCGTGGAGGCCCTGTAACGTTGATATGCCAGAAAGATCGCCCCGTTCGATGGATATTTGTTCTTCCAGTTCCTCCCTGCGATCCAACTGGAAAAATAAACGATAACAGTACCAATGTCGGCTCATTATCAGAAAAATGGCGAATTTGACATAGCTTTATCAGTCCACATACTGACAGAGGTGGAATTCGTATTGCTGTAAAGTAAACAAGAGCCAAACGAAAATGCCATAAACACACTATTTACTAAACCGGAATCGTAACATCAAAATTGTTTGATCAACTCTCTATAAGTTAACGGCATGCAGGTCTAATAGATAAAGTAAGTTAGCTGCGCAAATCACTTATAACTATAAATTTTCACCAATATATATTGACTTCTCTGTGTGTTCCTTTTGATTGATTTATTTATTTATTGCTTCTTTTATTTAAGAAGGTTTGTATGTTAAGTGTAAAAGACAATGGCCCATGTGTAGTTCGGTTGATGATACACAGATGTAAGGGTTTCCGGTGTTCAATTTAGCAATATATCTAACAGATTCAGCTTTCCGGAAACACATGCCATTCGTATCCTACAGGACACCTACGTTAATATCAGCCATACAATAAACACTGAGGTTTCTGAAATTCTGCTTTCACCGTCATGTTAGATATGACTAGACTAGGATTTTACCCTAACACTATAACATGACTAACCCTGAATGCAGCATTAAACCATGCAATTATTGCACGCCCAGCCCAACACCAAAGCACTGGTAATTCGTGGAATACCTTCAAATACATAGTTATGATTCATATGCTGGGCATGCATGTCTAGATTCAGGTATATTGCCAATCCAGTATTATGCTTGAATGACGGTATAGTTATGCACCCTTGGCGTTGTCAGTCTTTGAAATTTGGAATTGTCCGTAACGTGACGCATTTCAGTCGGTTGATTTGGTACATTTGTCAAGATGGCCGAATGTCAAGGTAATCGAATCGCCTCAGATTCGATCAGATTTAGTGGTTTATACCTCCTATAGACAACGGAAGAAAGAAAGAGTTGCCTAATAGAATCTTCTGTGCTCAACCGCTTGGTGACAGTTTTTTCCGTTCGATAACACCTACTTTATCATATTCTTTCGACGAAAAAGGACACGCTGGATATACGGACTTGATGTCCAGTTAGATGATGGTGTGCCCCGTGTTGTCTGTCACTGATAAAATTATGAAGGTGTAATTTTCAAAATCGAATCGAAATGGGTATATAAAAAGTACTTGGCAACCATCAAATTCTTAAAAAAAACACTCTGCAGTCCCGTTGAGTACAGTCGTGAGGATGGTTTAGACCTTGCTTATGATTTGTGATTAGTTGAGCACAGAAAACGTTCCCAATTCTTTTTTATAATCCGGATTTTCGAACGCCGTCACCGGAGTCGACTCAGCTAAGCACTCAATATCAACTTGAGCATACTCAGGGACTTAAATAACATAGGCCCCAGAACATCGGTCATGATAATTGTATATAACTGTAATTGTATTGACTTTAACAATATAAACAATCCTAGATTTATATCTCCATAATTTGGTTACAGCTTTCCGCCTTAGATATGATAATTTTGTTTACTGCCGAAATGGAACAGAACTGAGACTGATTGTTCAAATGTGTATTATCTTTAAACCATTCTTGGAGAAGGTCACGAAATTAGGCCTTAGAGAACCCAGAAGGAAGAACCAAAGACTGAAGTCGTCGGATCACACAAACAATTAACAAAGCAAGCTGTGTGCATTTAAATTCTACAAAGATTAAGGTAGGCCCTATATCAAATAATTCACATCATCAAGGATTTCTTAACATTTTTATTGATTATAGGACATAATTATATAATTATATAGTTTACCTCTCTGACTAGTGCCTCGTAATCCATCTTGATCTTATGGTGGATTTCCTCGGCACACTGTAGGCGTTCACGCAGTCCCTTAATCTGGTCACTAGCAATCACCAGGTGGCGCTGATTCTCCACCAGCTTTAATACAGAAAAAAATTACAAATTTCACATTGTGTTCTGATGAAAATATTTATTTAAAATATCCATATATTCCCTTTAGCTGGCTCCGTCATGATTCTACCATACCACTAGAAGAAAAAATGCATTTATGTTTAAAAAGATAAATTATACTTTAACGCTGATGAAATACTATCACTTTAATGTTTACCTCCTTTTGCAAAATTTCCTTTTCACGCAGGCGCAGTTTGACATCGTCGGACATCGCCGAAGACAACGTTTCGTCGGAAACCAATAACAGTTTTTTCTCAGCAGCGGAGACTTTATGACGTTCCTCAGCCAACAATCTCTCCAGGCACCCAACACGTTTTTTCATTTGATTCTACAAAGAAGCAAAAATGAAACTTAGCGCAAATGACTGAAAGTGCACGTGATTCTGTAATAAAAAAACTCAATGTGAGAAACGAAGCGCCAGAAATACCAATTGAATTAAGAAAGGGTGAAGAAATGCGCAATGAAGGCAAATATTTCATCGAGCCAAATTTCGCTATTGGAGTTGGTTCTTCAGTCTTTCTAAAAACCAGAACTCAAACAGTCTAAATTTTATATATTTGCTTCAAAGATTTATTGTAGATCTTTACCTCCCAGTCGTTGGTTATAACTGGCCGGTCTCCTGTGGGACTAGGCGGGGACAGAAACACGTCGTCACTTCCGGTGCTTGCATCACTCATCGCGCTTACTGCGCTTGCGCTTCTCGTAGAAGGGCATGGTGTCGATTCGTTGATCACACGTTCTAGTTCCTTCTCCGTAGCTTCAGCTCTTTCCGAAACGAGCTCTAACAAATTGCTGAGCACATCCCCTTTCTGCTGCGCCATCTCGAGGTCCTGAAGCAATTCCATCTCGGTTTTCCTGAACTCATCCTTCAGGTCGATCTGAGCTTTTCTCAGCCCCATTATTTCCTTTTCTAACTCATCGTTGCTTTCTTCTCTCCGCTTTATGATCAACACTAAGTCGTCTACAAAAAAACAAACTAAACTCTTTAGAAAATATTGAAAAAATGATATGTCAAGGCTCAAATTATGGTTATACTTTAATGACTTCCGTTGGTAATTGAATATAGTGCCAGGAGGAAATAATCTATTAAACGACAAATCAACTTGACAACAATTCGAAAGCAACTTCGACAAATGATGGGAAAAGCTGCTTTCTTCATCAATGAAGGCGCGGGTGGTTAGAGGGAGCTACCTGTTGCCATCGGGGCTAAGGGGCAGCACGACGCCGATCTGTTTGTGGTGTTATTGTGTCTTGTGATTGGTCCGTGTTATCTTTTTCGTTGCCAGTGGCGTTAGGGGTGATTTCCTTCGCCCATTGGGATGACACGCTGTCATATGAGTTAAATAACCTAAGTACGGCGTTAAATCCTATGAAATAAACAATAAATCAATCATGATGACAAATTTACTCCATTTAGCAGCATAAGACTGACGAGCAGAATTCAATGTGATTGGTATCACCGGTAGTAATTATATATCAGCGAAAGTTTCTTATCGATTGCTTTGAGAATAGAACGCTGGTCGTGAAAGCTTATGTTTACAGGGCCAACTCACTACCATCAGAACTACACTCCTGACCTAATTCGGCACATTTCTTTCTTTTCATACTCTTTAGTGCGAGCCTAGCGTAGAAGAGCTCAATGATTCCCCTCAGTCAGCTGCTCACAGACAATTTCTGGAATGCTTTAATTTGTTGTGAAGATTTTGATTGGTCAAAACGGCTGTATGTTAAATGGAAGTAAATTAGTAAAATAGTGGCCAGTTGGTACCATAGCCTCGGTTCTGCTGGTAACACGACCTTGTGGTCAGCTGGCACCACGGCCTTGTGGTCAGCTAGTACATTGGCCTTGTGGTCAGGTAGTACCACGG
>JAQQZZ010145044.1:0-12910 GCA_030265115.1 Mopalia vespertina | reverse complement strand
TGCTGTCTTTACTTAGCACTGGAGGAAAATTAACTTTCCAACATTATTGAAATGCTTCACATCTTGGTTGTGCTAGAGTCAATTATTGTTAGAATACACTGCCGTCATAAAAGCGAAATACCTTTAAGCACGGTGTAAAACACGAATCAACCATTTTGACACAAGGCCCATTGCTGTGGCTTAGTGGGTAGCATGTCCTCCTATTAATCATACATGTACTCCGATTAACCGTTCATGGGTTAGAGTCTAGCTGTTCACCATAAGGTATATGATTATATGAGTCCGTCACATAATGTGGACCCAGCACTCGCGGGGTGTTTTTTTTATGAGGTTTCCTCTCGGTTTTCCATCATCTTTAAACAAGGAACAGTGCGAAATGAGCAGTCCCTGGCCATATAGCTAAAATACTTTTTAGTATGACATTAAACCCCAATCAAACAAACACTCTTGTGATTACTAGAATCCAGCCATTATGAGGCACCTGAATGTATATGTTATTTATCCCTGCAGGCGGCCTGAGAGAGTTTCACGCTGCCCTGGTCCTCATAGACCCAAGGGGCAACATGATTATTATTCGTTGTAACACATGGCTCTAGGAATTTGAGCAGTTTGACTTATTGTAGGGGAAAGGCTACTGCCCATCACCATCACAAGGGAGTAAACAGGATAACCCCAAAAATTCCTTCTGTAAGACAGATGGGATTCGTTATAACAAAACAGCATAAATGTGTAATTTTACAATAGTCACGCCTGTGCATGTTCAAGTTGTGAACCTGATAGCTTCAGAACAAATTCACGAACTAACTTGAAACTGGGACTATAGCTTCCTCCTATCAAGACAAAGGATGGGATTGCATGTAACCAAATTCCACAAAACAATATGGTCGTTCTTGCGTACATTTACGTTATTCAGGTTTGTGCATGTTGTTAAATAGCTGTACCATTCATGTTTGAGATAGTACAGGTAGTTTCTGAGATTTTAATTGTAAACAACCATAACAGGATAGAGCTCAAACAGATAGATACAGATAAATATTCGCAAAACATGTAAAACATGTCTAGTTAGGATAATATTTATTCCAAATCTGAACTACTGCTGAAAGCTAGGGAAAACAACCTACAAGTCAACAAAACCACTTGCAAACTTCTTTTTAACATTAAGTACATGGCAGTTGATTTGTTTGTCTGACGTTTTTGTGTTGCTCAAGGTTAGGTGTTGATAGAGAAGAAGGTTGTTATACAGCAGATCACCCACGCTCAGGACAGCCCGTATATCTTTATATTACAAAGAGGTTTCAATTAAATGTAGTTATAAACTTTAACTATGAAAACAAAATACGATGATTTAAAGAACTTTAGTGTCACATTTTATAACTCTTAATCATGATTGACAGGCTGATTTAAATAGTATATTGAAAATCACAAAAACATGTCAAGAAAGATTTTTAGTGTTATTCAATCACCTGAAAAACTTAATTACACTGTGTTAATTGCTTAATAGTGTTAATTAGTGTGTTCTTTGAACCTTAATTAGTAGTTCTTTGAGTTTTTTCTTGTGATGGCCAACAAATCTTGACAATCCTAACTTCACTTTTTTTTAATCCTATATATGTTGAAGGTTATACATGTATAGGAGTAATAATTGTCAATCATTTTTTTTGACTATTGCCAAATAGGCTTGTTATATAATACTTGTTATATAGGCTTGTTATTACATACATGTATATTATAGAAAGGGCCGTATCTAAAACCTATTAACCTAAAATCCAATTAAACTCTACTCTCCTTATATGCCTCACCTTTTAACGCTTTACCTGTAGTTTTCCAACTACCTGTTCAGGGAGCTTCTTGTGCTTTTGGAGCCAAGTGGGTATCAGAAAGTCGATCTGTTTGTGATTTCTAATTTATCTGTTAATATTACTTTTAAGCTTTATCTAAAGGGGAACAGGAAGTCGATCTGTTTGTGATTTCTAATTTATCTGTTAATATTACTTTTAAGCTTTAGCTAAAGGGGAACAGGAAGTCGATCTGTTTGTGATTTCTAATTTATCTGTTAATATTACTTTTAAGCTTTATCTAAAGGGGAACAGAAAGTCGATCTGTTTGTGATTTCTAATTTATCTGTTAATATTACTTTTAAGCTTTAGCTAAATTAAAGAAAACTATTTAAGTTATTTTTGTTTTAGTTTTATACTGTATCTGAATTAGTCACAAAAAAGTATTTGGAATAATTCAATCTTATTTTATCCTGTTAAAGCTGTTAAAACGATGTATTATCGTCCGATCACCTGATTCTGAACAGCACTGGTTTTCAAACATTTCATTATTTTCGCTTGTTTTTCTATAATTGTTTGATACAAAATGAAGTTAAAATGTAAGAGCAGTATTTCGTCAATAACTTGAAGAAAACAGCATCTCCAGAGAACTGTCTGAAGGTTAATTAGGGCGCTTTTAAATGAGTGAGGGGACTATCTTAAGTGCTCTAAAAGCGGTGATCGTAGTATATATTAGTCATACAATAAGTAAAATAATCTTAAGTACGGGCGTAAAACTCTAATCAAACAATGAAAGCTCTAAGACATTATCAATTCAGGACAGATGTCCTATGTTATTAAGGTTAACCAAATGTAGGGAGAAAACAGTTGTGTGTCACACCTGCAGCTTCATCCAGATTTAAGTTTTGAACACACCTGGTATTCAAAACAACTTGAAAAATATCCAGTATATTATCATGTGTAACTGTTGTTGCCCGGGCGCTCTCAGAGGGGCAACAGGAAGCCAGTTGGTTTGTGATGTCGTTGTACAGTGTACATGTATTGCACCCTTTGAATATCCTGTGAATGTCCTGTGAATGTCCTGTGTTGTCTTTGTTTGTTGCCAGTGACATGAAGCTCATTTCCTTCACCCACTGGACTGGCGTGGGGTCATATGAGTGCAATAACCTTAAGTATGGACTTAAACCCAAACAAACAAACATGTATTTAAATTGTCTGATCGCAAATCAAAGGGAAATTGTATATATCTATTTAATTGGAACACCAAAGAAAAAAACAAGTTCAGAAAAAGACTTAATATTTTGAATTTTACTTGTATGAATACTTGATTTGTTAAGGGTTGTACGTTTAATTGATTTTTAATAAAATTGAGTTTGATTGAACCATTTATTGCAAATCAGCAGCTAGATATTGGTTACTACGCCTGAATTTGATGGAGTCTCCGGACATAGATCAACCTAATCTAAGTTACATTATAGGTGTAAAATGTAATTACAGACTAATAAATGTTTGCTTCATGTAGGTTTCCAGATAGTATTGACCAGCATGTGTCAATTAACAGTCTCATGGCGGCTGCTTGATAACAACATGATGTCCATACCCACGGCTACAATCTGCTACTGTTGATTTCAGACCTGTCAATCCCCAAAATGCCCAGAGCTTTTCTCCAGTAAATACCAAACTAAACAGGGTTAAAAAAAAAGGAAACACACATGTAGTTATTTGTCTGTTGAAGTGGTGAATCAGTCCTGTACAGGTAATGTAAGGCCATGCAAAATAATATATTTGTACATGTACTTGTTATTTAGGCCTTGCTGTAGGTTACTTCACTTATTTAATGGCAGTGTATTCAATTTTTATTGAAAAAACAACATACTTTTTGGGTGAGGAAGGTTTTTTTCTTCTAAGTGATGAAAAGTAGTTTCTCATTTTCTGAAAAATGGCAAAAAAAACCCCCAAAAAACCCCGACCATTCTATTTTTTTTTACCCTGAATTTTTTGGGTAGGTAGGGTACGAGAAACAAAAAAATTATTATGGATGGCCTAAGATATGTAATTTTCCGACTGAGCTGTTTGAACAATGGCCATCGTGTAGGAAAACTAATTGAAGTCGTAGGATGAGACAATTTATTGGAGAGATTCTGAGGAAGCCATATTTACAGAGATTAAGTTCCAATGCAGGTGCCCTCTGGGAAAGGGCAGTATGTTTCAACCACCTGCCTTTACTTAGCACTGAAGGAACATTAGTTTTCATTAAGAGCCAAATGCTTCACATTTGCTGGTTGTCCGTGTGGATTGGTGGGTGGTTGGAGGGAGCTTGCTGCTGGTGCTTTCTGAGCTAGAGGAACAGGAAGCTGATATCTTTGTGATGTCTTTGTATTATACAGTGATTGTCCTGTATTTGTCCTGTGATGCTTTTGTGTGTTGTCGGTGGGGGGTGGTTCTCTTCACCCATTGGGCTGGCACGCTGTCATGTGAGTAAAATATCCCTAAATCGGCGTTAAACCCCAATCAAACAAAAACGTGGATTGATTCTAGTAGACTGCCTTCAATCATATAATACCCTTGAGTACAACACTAAACACTAATCAATCAACTTATCATGAAAGATGTCAGTGTTGGTAAAAATCTGAGCATGTGTCATAGATTAGAAGAAAAATAGTTTTGTTAGGAACTTTACAGTTTTTTTGAGCTATAGCCGTTCATTACAACATCGCCTCCTTGTGGCTCATTGAAACAATCTGCCTTAACCTCGATCAATTTCACCTGTCTGTTTCCATGTTAATCTTCATATGTCTTACACATTGTGTGCCTAGCCTTGCTTTACCAGACAGCCAGCTTGTCAATATGAAATTAACTGGCATAATTTATTATTGCCAACCTGTGGTTTATTTCGCTGTTATAAATCACGTATTGAATTCCAGCGTCATGTTATAAAATTGTACAATACTCCGTTTCATGTGTATGTACATGTAATATATTGAATAAATGTTCACTGCATCCCACCATTATTCATTTATTATAGACACTACACTCAAAGCCAAATAATATTCTACCAAGAAAACTAATTTTTTTGTTGGTAAGATTTGGTTTTAGCATAAATTACCCTGCTCAAATTCATTATATACTGGCGAAATTTACACCTGTTGTCTAATGTCAATGTCATGAAACAGGCATGTCCAATGTGTTAAGTACCCTGCGCTCTTGGTCAATAACTGTCAGAAAAGCGTGTTTCCATGAAATGATATTGATGAGGTAGTTATGTCATAATTACCATGGAAACCTCTCAATAAGCTTGATGTCTATCGAAGCCATTAGAAAGAATCCTTTCAATGACGAAAAAAAAAACCTTTTTGAAATGACTTAGATTGGATGGTCTGAAATGTGTTATTATGTTTGAATAAGTGGGGCAAAGAACTGTGTACATGGGAGCCTAATTGTTGTTAGTTACTCATAGATCTTAAACCCTCCAGCCACAATACAGGGGCTACTCGCAAATGTGTTAGTGGGTGGTAGGAATCCCACTTTGACGACAATCCAACTATGGGCATACAAGTTTCTTAAGGATGTTCTCGCTGGCAGAGTAGGCTCTTTAAGGGTAGTATGTTTCAAACATAGGCATATAATCTTCCTCAATGGCACTGGAGGAACATTTATTTTCAAATAGAGCAAATCACTTTATATTTTATGGTTGACAGTGTAGCTGTTTAATTTTGGCATACACTATCGTCAATCATGTAAGTTAGGAAATACCCATCAGCCTTTGTTAAACACCAATAAATCAATCAATCAATCAATGTTCGTTGTTTCTTTACTTACGTGTCCAGTTACTTTTGTTCTGTTTCAGACTGTCGACTGTGTTATGCCACTGGACTACAGATGTTATTGAAAAGGTTATCCAATCAATATATCTAGCTAGAAATCAACCATTGTGTGCGCGTGTCCAGCAAAACTGTGAGATCCCTTTATTATCACCTTTATTGGAGTTTTGTGGAAAGCTTGTAGTGGCCCACCTGTCGCTTCTTAATTTTTCACCAGCTGCCAAACTACAATTGGTGGCTTACTGTTCACTGCCTGATGCAGCAGTTGTCCTAATCTACTGATCCAGAGTGCACGACCACATACAGAGTGTCTTCACTTTTACCAAACTCTATTCATTTCAAGATTGAATATTGAAGTTGAGTCAGTGATCTTTTGTGGTTTTTGGTGCAGTAACTGTTGATTAGAAACAGAAAAACGTTTTAGTCTGATGGCTTTTGCTCGGCAACACCCTTGCCAAAATTTGGAAAGGCCCTGATTCCCAAGTCTACTCAGCTTTCTTAATAATTTGAAACAAGACTCCACAAAGAATAGTTACTGGCCATCAGTACCTATGTTGGCCTGTCGCCCCGCAAGCTTCCCATGCTCATATTCACCATCAAAAATGGTGAAAACGTTCCAGGCATATCTCCCGAGTAAAAGTTACCGCACTTACAGCTGTGTGCACTGCAGAGCTCATCTGGCGAATCACGATGAGCTCATTTCCAAGGTAAGATCTTCTGAAAATCTAAGATTCATGTGATTTACTAGTGACATGTAAGATGTAAGGGCTAATTGTATCATTGTTTTGTTGGTTTGTCTGATTTTTGCCGGCCCTCTGGCTTAGAGCAGTTTGTTTGAAGAGTAAGCAATGTTGTCATTACTTAATAGCACTATGGAGGTAGATTCACTTTCCAACAGTATCAAAACACTTCTCATTTTATGATTGGGCTAGTGTAAATTATTGTTGGAATACACCACTGTCATAGAAGTGAAATACCCTTAAGAAAGGCATAAAACACCAATCAATCATTCAATCAATCTGAATAGTGCGAATTTTTACGTTAAAACATTTCTATTGTACATTTAGAGAAAAGTTGGATATCTTTATCTGACCGATTTTGCACAGGTTTAGAATGTTGATTCAGATTCTCTATTGTTTTGTTGATGTGGGCATCCTATGATTTCAGCCTTCAGTGTTCCTCAGTATTATGAACCATAATTCTCTTAATTGGTGTTTCTCTTTTTATATAGGTGCAAAGAATTCTTCTGTCATAGGTCATATAATTTAGTCCTGTTATAAAAAGCCCACAAATTATAATACCTTAATGAGGTTTGACAAATCTAGCATATATATGAGTTCAGCACTCTATATAAATTCCAAGTTTTCCCCACAAAACACTGCATAGGATGTTTCCAACTAGACAGTTTTTCTCTGTCAAGTTTGACTCGTGCATTCCTTGTATGTGTGTGGCTTGAAAGTGAAATTTTTATGTGTTATCCTAAACAAAAAAAATATTTATTGAAAATTTATTTGACAATATTTCAACATATTAAAATCCATGTCCTATTTTACAAGGCAATTCAATGGTTATATGTTTTTATTTCAGTCCTTCCAAGGAAGTCAAGGGAGAGCATACCTGTTCAACTCTGTGTAAGTTCTTCAATATTCTATCCAATATTTTTTACAAAGAGTAACCAATGTATTAAGCAAAGGTTGTAGGTGCCTTCTGTTATCTGTAGATGGTTTTAAATGAGGTTGTGAAATGGACAGTGAAATACCCTTGAGTACGACATAAAACCCCTATCAAACACACAAAACAATCGCTATGCACTGTATATATGTGTGGTTTGTTTGAGAAATTGTTTTCCTTAGAATTGCGTGTCTGCAGATTTCTTGGGAGTTTAATTTATGGAGATACTATTGAGCAAAGGGTAAGGACATATTATAAGTATGATTCATTATGATTGTACCTGAATCACTCATGTTCTCTGTGAGCGTTGTCTGAGATCAATAGTAGAGATTCAATTTTGCATATTCACTCACATTTTGGTGATGAATTTAATTGTGTGTTCAAAGCTAAGTACCTACTGCATCTTGGGATGTTGGTACTTCGGCGACCTATAAACAATAAAATCTTTTGCATTATTCTGCACATTGATATGACCAGTCAATTAACTACACACCTGCCTTTGCAAGTCCCTCTTAGTTAATCAACAACATAGCTGGTTTCACAAGTCCCTCTTAGTAAATCAACAACATACCTGTCTTTGTTTATCCCTCTTAGTTAATCAACAACACACCTGCATTTGCAAGTCCCTCTTAGCAAATCAACAACATACCTGTCTTTGCAATTCCCTCTTAGTTAATCAACAACATACCTGGTTTCACAAGTCCCTCTTAGTTAATCAACAACATACCTGGTTTCACAAGTCCCTCTTAGCAAATCAACAACATACCTGTCTAATGTGGCGTAAAACTCTAATCAATCTATTAAATTATGTCTTTGTAAATCCCTCATTTGTTAATCAACAACATACCTGTCTTTGTAAATCCCTCTTAGTTAATCAACAACATACCTGTCTTTGTAAATCCCTCTTAGTTAATCAACAACATACCTGTGTTTGTAAATCCCTCTTAGTTAATCAACAACATACCTGTGTTTGCAATACCCTCTTACTTATGAATTGCAGCACCAGTAATGAATTCCGTTTTCAAAATGGCTTCAGATGCATTACCTTGGCTCTGTTCACAGTGTTTATGAAGAGTTAATGCTATTTGTGTCACCTCTGAATGAATCTTTTCATAGCATGTAGTTTTACAAGGAGTACAGATCTTGTAGGCCTGAGATTCTCAAGTTATTGGAATATTATGATCAGGATTTCACTAGAAATCAAAAGTATGGTGTCCAAAATCGTCATTTTGCTTCTCTTTTAAATAACTAGGTGTCCACGTTTTACAGTTTCCCTATCTTTTGCATTTTAAAGTTTCTTAAAATTGGGTGTCCAAAAGAGGCAATTGTTCAATTCAGGGTGTCCAAGGATGGGTGGTCACCCCTTTGCCTTTTCTTACAACATTTCAGGGCTATTGAAAGGTTTGTTTTGGAAGTAGTGTGAAGTTTTAGCAGTACTTCTTCGTGTTTAGTTTTCAGCATCTCATTAGCAGAATGCAGCATGAATAAGTTTGTAGATGGAGGAAACTAAGAAATAGGTCTTCTCCAAGGTTGAAACCCCAAAGCTAAAAATAGTCAGCTGTTTATTTGGGTCGATCAGCTGTTACTAGGTGTACAGTACATTACTGTGTTGATTGGGTTGTGAAGAAAGTAGGTCACTAACGGTACTTTAAGGTGAATGAAGGTGAATTTATTACCCCAGCTTAAAATTACATGGTTTCTGAAGATAATTAAACAAACAATGTTGACTTAGAACGACTATTTAGTAGACTAAAATTGTCTGGATATGTTCACCACTTCAAAGGCATAGCAGTGCATTTTGGTCGGGGTAAAAGAATCACATGACATGTCTTCGTTGTTTCTGCCGTTCTGTTAATGAAAGGGTTTGTTAGGGTAATGGAATAAGTAATGGTTAGTTTGACAAGAACAAGCTCTGGGAAGATTTCCATGATGTTACTGAGCCAACCCTATTGTCTGAGGCAAATAGTTGACCCATTTATACTTTCATGTTATTACTATAGAGGTTGACGAAGTTAGCTTTAGCTTGAAATAACAGTGTGTGGTAGGAGAATGGAATGAATAATGGTTCAAAAGTGTCACTATTATAAAGTGAATAAACAAAGCTGCTCTAACAGTGGAGGACGAGTCTCCAAGATGAAAAGGTCATTTCTAACTCTTGTCATTTCTGTAAAGTAAATGCCGACCATTGTTCAGCATGACTAGGGTAGGATAATGAACAAAGCTATGGTAAGTTTCAATTATGCATAGAATACATCTGTTTGTCTCTATGTCAGACGAGTCATTGTCTGCGATAAAAAGGTCATTTCTTGCTGCGATGAAGAAGAAGATGGCTGTAGTTAAAAGATCAAGGTTTGGTTGAGTTAAGCTGCAGAACGATAACTGTTTAGTTTCCCA
This sequence comes from Mopalia vespertina, assembly GCA_030265115.1. Taxonomy (NCBI): domain Eukaryota; kingdom Metazoa; phylum Mollusca; class Polyplacophora; order Chitonida; family Mopaliidae; genus Mopalia; species Mopalia vespertina. The sequence continues at coordinate 3,249 of JAQQZZ010145044.1, read as the reverse complement.
ACCCACCCCTCCTCGAAAACACCTTAAAAACATTGGCTTTTGTCATGATATTGGTCCGATATGGGTTCATAGCTCTTTTGATTCAGCACAAATTTTAAAATTGAATACAGATTTGAGATTCAGAATACATGTACATGTTTTTCTCTGCAGCCATTCTTCTCCCTTATAGAATCACGGTCTATCAGCATTTTAATTTCTTTATATACCCTAGCCATCATAAACAGGCAATTGTATGATGCTCTCGTCTAGAATGAATGTGGTGTAAAGCACTTATTAATTAGTCTCCCCAGCAGCCAAATTAAATAATTGAGTCTACACGCTCCCATAATCACAACATGACAACACTATGTGGTCCTGTTCAGGGGAATAATGAAGATTTGAATTTGTGATCAAGCAATCCTGATTACAGTATTGTCTAGCTTCCCAAAGCCCCGACAGCTGTTATATTTCAATTACAACAGAATTCCCTGTGCTAGGATAAGCAACTTATTTCAGCTTGGCAGCTTTCCAGATTACGACATAAAGCAATGTGGAATGAAGGCAGTAAATCGGGTGTTTGCTTATCGTAGGCTGATATTTCCGTAGTTTTTCACCAAACAATGAATGGACTTACTGTTATAAGTGAAATACCCATTTAAGTGAAATGCCCTTTTAAATGAAATACCCTCATAAGTTCTTATAAGTGAAATACCCTTGTAAGTGAATTAACCTTGAGCATAACTTTTCACAACGAATTATGCATACATATCAAACCAGCACTTCGAAAATTTATAAATCTGACTTTTAAACAAGCTTAAATACGTACATGTATGTCTTTAAAAAAAAAGGAAGACTCTTTTCATTATTTTCTTTTGTTGATATTGTTGGGGAGCTCTTGGCTGCTCTACAAAATGAACTTCTCAAAACTTGAATACTGCAGTATTTTCAATTTGAAGCTGTACAAAATAGAATTATGCAAATTTGCACTTAATTGTCATGGACACTTTGATTGTTTTTGTCTTGTTTTGGTGTGATTTGAAAAGAAGAAATGAGCGCGGCCCAGAATCCAACTTTGAAATTAGTGTGGCCTCTGGGACACCAAGCAAACTAAACAGTGAGCTTTCCTTTCACTTTTTTTAATGCCAAAGCACAGTCACACAAATAAGACAATATCTGGATTTGAACAAATCAGGAAACAAAATGAGAGGATTCCCTGCAGACTGAAACACATTATGAGATAACAGCTGCGACTCGTCTCCCAGATTATGGAAGACCTTAATGACCAATCAATCAACGTGATTCCCAAATTGAAACCGAAAAGAAAGATGTTCTGAGAAATCCCTGCTGACAGAAAGCAAATGACAAGAGAATCATATAAGGAAAACACAAAAACTGAAGTCCAGTTAATTGAATTATTATCTTTTTCTATGTAAATCATCAAATTACTCAAACAGTTAAAATCAATCAACTCACAAATGATCCTCATCACCAAAATCGAATCAGCTAACCACTGTAAAATCCATGTTACAATCACAAATTTAAATTGCCAAACCAATATCAACATGCAGCTAATATTCTCTGAGCAATCAAACTAGCCCTCAATCTATCTAGAAAATAACCGATAAATCCAGCAGGGTTCCAATCCCCATCTATGTTCCCCTGTGCCTATAAAGTTAGTTGTGTGAACAGGGGTGTTTGAAGTAGAGTAGATAAACAGTTACTTTGAGAGGAAGGAGCACTTGTTGGAATGTGTGTATGTTGAAATTAGGTTAGGTATTGATCCGATATTTATCCACTGGAGACGAGAAATATGTCTAGAAAGGATGTACTGGAATTTTAAGGGTAGCTTGCTGCTAAATAAGCCATAAAGTTTGAGTGTTTTATCAGTGAAGTGAGAAATCACAATTTTTTTCATTTTTGTGTGAAAATGGACTTAGTATGGATTGGCTTTATGTTCAACTAGGGTGGCTAGCTGTCTACCACAAGAAAATTAGCAAACCAAAAATAAAAATAATATAATTTGAACTTTAAAAATATCTTTTTGATATTTGAAATACAGACTGAAGACATTTTTTAAAAAACTTTTTGTTTTATTTGATTGGTTTTCAATGTTAATACAGAAAACTAAACAGACGGCTATGGATAAGAAAGCTGGTTGGATTCCCAGGGTAACCTACCCAGGTGTTCCTCGATACTTACTTTATGTATATATCTACATTTATACCTACCATTAATGACTATTATATAACCCAAGGTATGAGATGACTTATTCTCTGCCAGTTTATCATTGGTATTTACATATACATCCTGTGATCTCAATGACATTATTGTGCTGCCAAAGTATTATATGTGTTCTATATACCTACAGTCTTCATTATGTAATAAGGGGCACACTGGTGCTACTCTAATCATTCTCTTTGTTTTATTGGGGTTTTACAGCATACCTATGGCTGTTTAATTCCTATGCCTGGAGGTTGTCAAAAACATCTTTTCCTAAATTTATAAAACTTAATAATATTGTTAAAGCCCGCTGCACACGAGCGAATCTCCGTCAGCGACTAAAATTGTCGCCGACTGTCACCAACTTATCTCCTTGTGTGTGGCAAACATGTGACAGAAAATCGTAGCCATAAGTTGCACATCCAATCAGTGACCGAAATAGAGTCACATGATTTAAATTTAAAAAAATTTATTGACACATGTATAATAAACTAGCTCCGTCGCCTGTGCCTATAATGTTTAAGATCAAGCTAAAATGTCTATGCAATTTTCAATGAAAGTCATTTAAAAACAAAATGATGCTAAAGTGTTAGTGTCAGTTTGTATCAATGGAGGTACATGCATGTTAATAAATGACCTCCTGCATAAGTATAGTGAAGATTGACATCCGTTGTGTTGTTTAGGATGATCTGTGTTTCTCCAGCAATTAATATGTTTTTTATTTATATTTATTATATGGATGAAGAGTTGGTTTAATTTGCCCTGCTGCTCAGTTAAGATAACATATCCTACAGACTTTGTCTTTTTGTAACCGATAAAAGTCTTATGGTTGCTTTGAGACTTTTGTTGCCAGTGAAATCATTGGAGGTTTTCTACACCAGTTGTGCTGGCACGCCATTGTATGAGTGAAATAACCTTAAATAAACATATAAAAAAACAAAAATAACCAACAATCCAGTGTTTATTGATTCTATATACCTGTACAGGTCTCACTGACTGAAAAACTCCACTGTGTGTTATTATATTCTATAGTTTTGATACTTGTTGGTT
>JAQQZZ010145033.1:0-12911 GCA_030265115.1 Mopalia vespertina | reverse complement strand
ATATGTAACCCAACCGGAGATGAAATGTTGTGGCGGTTCTCTGTAGTTCATCCCCTAGGGATTAGAGAAATAAATAACCCCATCATCCCAGAAACATATGTAACCCAACCGGAGATGAAATGTTGTGGCGGTTCTCTGTAGTTCATCCCCTAGGGATTAGAGAAATAAATAATCCCATCATCCCAGAAACATATGTAACCCATCCAGAGATGAAATGTTGCGGCTGTTCTCTGTAGTTCATCCCCTAGGGATTAGAGAAATAAATAATCCCATCATCCCAGAAACATATGTAACCCACCCAGAGATGAAATGTCGCGGCTGTTCTCTGCAGTTCATCACCTGGGGATTAGAGAAATAAATATACCCATTATCCCAGAAACCTATGCAATCTACGATAGTCGAAATGTCGCGGCTCTTCTGTGTAGTTCATCACCTGTTGATTAGAGAAATAAATAATCCCATCATGCCAGCCACCTATGTAAGCTATCCAGAGGCAAACTGTCGCGGGTGTTGTCTGTAGTTCATCACCTGTGGGTCAGATAAATAAATAATCCCAACACCCCAGCAACCTTCGTAATCTTACTAAAGACGTAATATTATGACCGTTCTCTGTAGGTCGTCTCATGCGGATGCAGAACTTGCAGCAGGCGTACAGCCTGTAATTTTAACAATCTCCACAAAACATAATTATTGCCAAACACAGCGTCAAAGCATCCATTCTCATAATTTGCAAATAATGCCATGGCAATCAAATAGCTGCAGTCAAATATACACCAATCCTAGGTAAATGTACATCATTTGCTAACATAACTATTTTAGTATAGTTACCTAGTTGTTGATATTGAAGTGCGTCTACATTGGACTGTGGTATGATTATAATGGCCAAATCGGGGCCGGTTTGGCGTATGGGCTCTTTCACAGTGATGCTCAAGTCTACACCCTCAATAACGTTAAAACACTGAAGACAAACAAGGGCAGCCAACAGACGTAACATATTTGATTTCCTTCCTATTTGTGAATATTTGATGGTTCCAAGAGTTGTGTATAGATGTGACATGTTCTATATCTTAGACAACGCTATATGGTACTCTTTGTTAAGCGTTGAACTACTTGGGTTGAAAGTGTACTTGAACGAATACTATATCTAATCGCTGAATATCAATGTACCTTTGATCCCTTTGAATACAAAAGCACCAATCTAATTCATTTTTTTTTTACCGTACTGCTATAATTGTAATTACAGCCTTTAATAATATAACCTATCTACAAATAAATTTGATTGTTTTCAAATACAGAAAAAAATATTCGCTTCTGTTTTGTCAGGAATCGAAAAGGGTAGGGGAGAACGGAGTAAATACGGACTTTTAAAATTTTAAAACCTCACTGGTAGAAATTTTCTTAAGTTATTTTGGTTGTAGATGCATGTCGGTCATCCCATTAGTAATAACGAATAGCCTACTACAATGAAAACCAATGTCCGTGTGGAAAAAACCGCTCAAAAACTATTTTAGGAAGTGTCCGCTATTCCCCACTTTACTGCGGGGAATACCGGACGCTCCATGCGGTAACTACGGACAAGGGGAGAAGTATACTATTTAGTCCGAAATATACCATTATAATACAATAATGTATTTGTTATTGATTGGTATGGATCATTCCGAATTCTAAAGTCAACTCCTCTATATAGCAACTACGAAAACAAGCATATAAAGGAAAAAAAAATTACTAAAAGAATATTTTCATTATTTATATGGATAAATATTTCTTAGTTTGAACAGATTCTAGTTCAGAAAAGTCCCGTCTGGGAATCGAACTCACGACCCTCAGAATTAGACATCGAATCGCCAGCAGTATATGCTGGCCACGTAACATCGACAAAAATAGATGTTAGAATCTCATTCTTACATAATGGGTTAAACAAACTGGACTGTCCCTGGAATGGACTGTCCTCAGTATAGTGGCTATTAATACGATTTGCACTTCATCGTCAACATGCCTATTTATTAATGAACGTTAGCTAAACTCAAAATTGAAACGCGAAATGAAATGCTCAAAAACATTTCCAAAAATCGATGGATCTATCCTTAAGAACACTCAACCTATTTGTGAACACTGAACTTAGCACCAAAACGTTGAAGAAATGCTACCACTCAAGAACGGTTAGTTATAATGTACTTGAAACAACAAAAGAAAAAGAAACTCAAACTTTTGAAAGTCATAGAACATGTTATCAAACAGACAATGTTTATACATGTCTGCGAGTTTACCCAGGGCGACAGAAGTCACAAGAATATCAAGAGAACTGGGATGCCCAAAACTGCCATTATTGGTGTAGTTTTCGTGTGACCATTTTTTACATAGGCCTACTCTGCACTCGATCCAGTCTTTTGGTGGTGGGTGAACAAATTCTTCACTTGCAAAAAATACATAACCGTCTTTCAGCGACATACTTTTAACTTTTGTTACCCTTGCTTGTTTTTGAGAGGGGACTAGGGTCAAAAAGCATACAGATTGATCATCTCCATTATCAATCTCAATTGATGGTATAATATATGATACATATATATTTTAGCCTACATCCAACATGCATTAAGATGGCTAAGATATAAGAAACATATGGAAATTTGAATGTGAAGATAGGTGGGCAGTACTGGACATGGCTGGGGGTAATAACGGACGCCCGTCCGCAGTTACCCCACATTAGCTTTGACTGCTTGAAGTCTTGCTACCTTATAAATTGTTTCCAGCAGACATATGTGTACTGCGTAGATGTAAAGAGTTGTTCAAGTTAGATCTATGACCCACACATAATCGGTGTGCTTCCTTTATAACTGACAGCAGATTACCGAATTGCATCTTCCTCTAGGCAAGTCTGATGTCTTCACGAAGTTCTGTCATAAGCCTTGCCACACTTACCCCGTTGCGGCGGTCGGACAAAGATCAAAGCAAATTGAAAAAAAAAACGAAGAAGCCAATCAAATGCATCGGTCATTATTCAAACAATGTAGCGCCTCTGCAGAAATGTCATGGTAAATAGCGGAGAAAGACAATATTCTTTTCGACCACTGGCCCTAATTATGTGTCTTTTTGGTTGTCTCTTACAGCGGCATGATTAAATTTTTCCGTACTTTGTTTTTAATGGGATTTTATTGTATTTCAATCTTCAGACCTATTGCAGAGTAATATAAGGCAACATGGTTACAGGCTGCTGCATATTGCCGATTACTCGAACTATGAGGGATAACTCCTCCTCGTTTGACTACAAATATGACCCAAGTGTGACAGGGTGTGGAATAGAGTTTCACGTCAGGACACACCTTGTCTCGAGAAGTTGTAGGCACCCTGCACCACTGGTGTTTGCCTGTGAATGTTAGATCGTCAATTTCATTGTTTTTAATTACATTTTATATATTTATGTACATTGTCATCAACAAAATGATGACGTATTAAAACATCAATAAAGGTACTTATGTATCGGAGACCTCACCTTCAAATTCTGCCCGATCAGTCTGAATGAGATGTCATTGCGACCTTCAAGGTAACTCTTTCATAAGAATGAGTGTAGTTACATAAACTTTGACAGCATACTGCTTTTCACAACAGACAAGAGTCAATACATAAAGTTTAGACAGTGGCCTAATTGTGAATTACAGTTAAGAAGTTCCTATTCATAGCAGGATGGGACAATGCACATTGTACCTTCAGTTTTTTCAGCTTTATGGGCTAGTCAATTTTAAGCGAAGGGGCTGGGATCTCAAGGTAAAATGAATCTGCTGAGACCTGTCTGCATTTCCACCATGGATTGCGTAGAACACAGCTGACAAAGGCGAGAATAGTGAACAGTTCAAACGTGGATAAAATTACCGTATAGCTGAAGATTATAGATTGGAGGCTATTTAGGAAACCAAGTATTCATCCTGTGCCGGTAAGCTATTACATACTACTGTTAACATCGTTTTAAACCAAAGTTTGGGGCAAAAATGGCCATGAAAACTTGCATACTAATCATAATTGTTAAAAACAGCATAAACATAAGCGTCTTACTATTTTCTACTCATATATATGTTTATTATCATATAAGTAATACCGAACAGTGACGAAATAATGTTTCCCTTAGCGACCTTTTCCGTTAAGGTACGGTTAATAATTTCCATTGTTTCGATTCTATTACTTTTATATGTTATTAATATTACTTTATTTCATCCAAAACGAAAGTCTGCTACTGTTGAGCTGGTTACTCGCTCGCAAAACTGCGTTGGATGAGTCTTAGATTTTCGTTCCAGTCGGGCGCGCTTGGTCTTAATTATATTCATTTGAAAATGGGAGTAGGGGTACGAACTTGTCACAATTGCCAGATATATGCAATATCTAACAGACACGAAGTTTATGGCTATACCACATATATTTCAATGGCTTTAGGCTACTCTTTGGTTATGGTTAGAATGATTCATTATATACTCCCTACCCCTTTACAATAATGGACACCTATTAGGAGTTGCTTAACTATGAACAAAGGGAATGTAATGCTTCAGACAATTCTGAACTGTTCCATACTATTGTAGGAACAAAATCGTGACTGGTAATCCATTCAAGTCGAATAAAGATCGATTCTTTGCAAAACTCATATGGATAACTTTATCACACGTGTTTAATTCGAAAAGTGCGTTTTTGACGGTCATGTAGCTTATCACGTGCTGGATTGTTTTAATGAAGCAGTGAACTGTTACTAAACTTTTTTAAGGAACAAAAACATACCTTGAGGCGTATAGCTTCTATTAGATCTAAAAACCATCCTTTATGTCAAGTATCTCCCGTATAAGACAAGGCAGTTAACCCCGGTAATGGACTGAACCACGGGCTTTATACGCTTTACCAGTTGCGATCGCTCTATAAAATAAATTCTAGGTATCGCTCCTCGTCTCAAATTTACCTGCCGTAACCATCCATTAACTCTGTAACAATTAAATACCATCCAGCTTTTCAAAGCAGACTGCAACTTTGGAAAAAAGCCGAGCCCGGAAGTTACGTAGTGGCGCTCGTATCTCTGCCTCATTAACGGAATAATCGGACTGCTTCAAGGTGTAAATGTGTCATGTGGGTCAAATTAAATGGAATAAGTGTTTGGATAATTAAAAATAATTAAATTTGTAAGACACTTTAAAAAGGAATTGCATTGATCTGCAGCTGAAATACATCTTTACATGGACCAGGTGTATTTAAAACATTTGTAATTTGTTGGATGACGATAAGTTGACAACATAATTTACGGTAATCTACCGTATATTTATACAAGCGGTGCTCCTGGTTTATGATCAAGCCGACTATACCCTATATTGTTGAGGTGAGAGGGCAACGGTTTTACTCAAGTTAATCACATTTTTTGTTGTTGGGGTTTATTTTATTTTTAATAATTTTATATGCGTTTTCCTGATGACGATAGAAATATTTTGCAGTAAATGTTACAAATCCTACCATTCAACTGGATTCAATAAATAATTATCTATAAGAGGTTAAACATACGTTATCACGATTAATTGAACAACTGTGTGATAACAAAGCCTCGTTACATAGACAGAAATATTACAATCAGGTGCTGGGTGTTGTTCTCCCGGTTGTCCACCGAATTTAAGCAAGGGACAGCGTGAAATGGACAATCCGTTGTCATAAAAGTGAAATACCTTTTAGTACGACGTTAAACCCCAATCAAGCAAGTAAACAAATCTTACTTTGGCAGTTGGATATTTAACCTGAAAATTATTTAATACAGATAAAAGTTAGTGTGTGCGTCTTTAAGCAATGACCTGTCAGTTATACTGACGAAATACACACAGAAGATCCTGTCCACATTTATCCATTGATAAACAGTCATAACTTGCTTGTCGCTCAAACATTGATGAAGGTGCTCTCTATAAGTTGGTCTTGTATTGCACATTGTACAAAATCCACATGGAAACCTCCTTTTACAAAATGTTACAGACATGGATACAAAAGATGATGGACGCCAGACGTGGACCAGAAACATAGACTTTCTGTTCATCATGGTGGGTCAAGGCGTTGGTTTTGGAAACGTGTGGCGGTTCCCGTATATCTGCTACAGAAACGGCGGAGGTATCTGATGAACAATTTTTTTTTTTTACATATCTATTACATTTTATGTATGATAAGTAACGTCGTGTCAGATCGAAACATGTGACAAAATAAAATACAATTCTATCAAATGTTAAGGTATACTGGATAACGTCAGTTATTGTAATAGATAATAATCTAGAAGTGTATTTTCGGTTACGATGCCATTTTCCAGATCACGTTTATGCTACTATTTTGCCGATGTACCTGGCATTATAGGCGTTTTTATTAAGTTTATCGGTGTTTTAACATTAGAGAATCTGCCTATTTCATTCAAGTTGTTTCCTGCGTGCAGTCAAGTTTGTTGCTATTCCTCACACATATCAACATTGGGCCTTTAGCAGTAGCCTCTGCCTTTACTGCTGAATGTGATAAAAACACTAGCTTTATTATTCTTCAGAACTTCTTCATTTAATGATCCTGCGAAACACACAAGGTAAACAATTGAAACATAAGCTATATCCTGCAAAACTAAGTGATTACAAATATTAAAAAAACACAAAGGTCAATGACCTGCAGCAATATTCAACAGAAAGTCATTTGTCAAACTAATCCCACGTAGGCCTAATACACTAAAAAGGTTGCATTCACAGTCCTGCAGAAAATTTCTCAAACATAGTCATCCAGCAGTGTCCATCTGTGGTTACCTGTCCTCCAATGAAACCAGAGGAACTTGCTGCATGCACACTGCGAGTAACAACCGTACGATCAACTTTTCTATACACTTATTTTCAACTATTTTAGATGTTGATAAATTTTGTGTCTTTTCTCATTGTACCTTAAGCTTGTATTTTCGTTATTTTGGGATAACACTTTCTTTCTTTGAACAGATTCTAGTTCAGAAAATTTTCCCGGACGGTTTCAACCTGCAAAATTTTCGGAACTAGAATCTGTTCAAACTAAGAAAGTGTTAACCCAAAATTACGAAAAAAACTGTTAATCTTCACTTTCTAAAAGACACAAAAATTATCAATTGCTTTCAGCTTTGGTAGCTGTGTCACTCTCCTATCAGAGGGGTAGTGAATGTCCGCTACCTAGACTCCAGCTGACTAACCTTCTATTTTGCAGAAGGCCGGGTGGCTGAAAGGTGTAGGTGGCCTGCATTTACTGCTGGCGATTCGGTGCCTAATTGAGGGTCGTGGGTTCGATTCCCGGACGGGTTTCAACCTGCAAAATTTTCTGAACTGGAATCGGTTCAAACTCAGATAGTGTTATCCCAAAATAACGAAAATACTGTTAAGTAAGAAGTTGTTATTCATAGCAAGTCTTTCCATCTTCTATGTACTGTTGACTTCTAAAGGCCACTTAAAGAAGCAAGAAACCATTGTGAGTTATATTAAAATGTGACCCATACGGTAAAATTATTTTACTTATCTTACATGCCTGGTTAAACGGCAGTTAACATACATCGTAACTGGTTTGGTAGCTATAATCACATTTACATATCGCGGTAGGGGGCCTATACCGTTACAATCTACTGTTGTTTCCAAATAAAATAAAGTAGTATGTGGATGTTATTTATGTATACCATGACATCATCAACTGGTAAAATCAATTTCATTAATATTTAAACGCAGAAAAAACTAATTTTCCGATTCGTTTCTAAAAAATCAAAAAAGACACGATATCCATATCTTACGATTTTTTACCGTGGACAAAAACTTGCGTGTCAATACGCAAGAGTCAAAGTCAGAACGAAATGAAATAAGATTAAGTTATATACCGTAAGAACGTAACTATAGCATTCGTAAACAAATTAGTCAAGCGCATGGTCAAGGCTCAGCAGTTAATAAATAAAATCGATAAAACGAGGTTCGAAGAGTTACCACCGACTGGAAAGTCGTTCAGTTGAAGGTCTTCGAGTGCATCCGGTCTGGACTGCCGTTACGATCAACACAAACAATGATTCTACGATAGCAGCTGTAAAAATTTCCGTCAATTAGGAGAGTGTTGGTTATCAGCAGTTGTAACCACCATACACGAACCACTAATCAGTTTAACACCTGTATGGAAAACAAAGTTTACACGGCACGAAAGGTATTTGTTGAAACAGTACACCACGTGACGTTGCAGAATCCAAAACAACAGGTGCTGATAAAAATATGAACGAGAAATCAAAACAAGGATATCATCGATATAAACAAAATTGTGAAAAACCAAAGCCAAAAATATTAATGTCCATTGTTGAACGAAGAATAAAGGAATTTGTCAACATAATTTGGTAATTAGAATATAGTCGAAGTCACATAACCCAAGAAACTTGAGAGAGTTTTTTGCTTGTTTTACTTTAGTGGCAAATAGTCACTCTACTGCGATATTGAGTAATTGTTGAGTTCTCTCGGTAGAAGACTGACAATGTAAAAGATTTTAAAAAAAGTAATCCCAATCGAATGTTATTTCCGTTGCAGTTTAAAAACATCGATTTCAGAAAACCGGGAACTTAAGTAAGTTAAGTGCTGATTTAGTAATGATTACTTACTGATTAAGTACGGATTACGTACTGATCAAGTACTGATTAGGTACTGATTGCGTACTGATTAAGTAACGATTAAGTAATGATTAAGTAATGATTATGGGCTCTAATCGAAAAGAACGTTCATGATGACTAACTGCACCTATCTCTTTATTTATTTGCTAGTTCAACAGTTTTTAATTCAACAGTCTTTAAACTGCGAACAAAATACGGTTCGCAGGGGTCACCTTTTTCATTTAATCTTTTACGCAGCCCCCCTCCTACCGACACATTCAACAATTATTAAATATAGTGGGAGATTGATTATCTGCCACTAGTTTTATTTGTGTTAAACGTCTGACTTGTAAGGCAACTTTCCAGGGGATCTATTGGTCAAATACACGACCAACAAGTTGTAGTATAGGAGCCCTTGATTTTATTATAAATTACTGTTGGCGGCTTAAAGGTGAAGGTAACAAAACAATAAATAAATAAAGTGAGCTTGAATAGATAGCCTCTAATCAGCAATTATGAAAAATGGTGTTATGACTGCATTAATAGTCCCGTTAGGGCTAATTTCGTTACTGTATTAGTTAATCATATATGGCGGATCTTCCAAGCCATATCGCTTATTTCTCTATAAAATTGCCACATTATGTATCTTGATAAATAGACTAAAGACAGGGTGACATAGTTTTGGTGAATATTTATTGAAAGAAAAAAGAAGAAAATAGCTAGTGTTATAGACATAGAGGCTATATGGCTTGGGATATCCCCCATACATGAGTTACCAGGTTAGTTACCAAATCAGATATATCGTGCGCTATCCATACACTCAGTCACCAAAGCTGAGAAAAAAAAGAAAAAAATAGCTAGTGCTTTAGACAGAGAATCTACATGGCGTGGGAGATCCCCCATACATGAGTTACCAAGTCAGTTACCCAAGCAGATCTATCTTTTGAGGATCACTTTATTTTTTGTTATCTCCTCCTAATCATATTCTTGCGAGAGTTCCTATAGTGGACGAGACTAAGACAACATTCGTACGCTATGCCAGGCCATCGCGCGATAATTTCAGCTAATATTTGGGGCGACATTCACCACAGACCAGCAAATACAAAAAGTATCGACGTAGGAAGTAGAATCGATTCTATTTTAGAATGATCTCCTCCTTTAAAGACTTGCGTTAATGTCATAGCGCCTGATTGAAGGGTTTACATATTAAATCATTCGCTGTGGTACCCTACCAATAATAAATCATATTGTTGTTTTATCGAGACATTGGCCAGTAAGTAAAAAGTTGTGTTCAGCAATGTGATTATGGGTTGAGTTTGTTCAAAAGATTATCAGTGTGTTGATAAAATCGCCTCGCTAAGTGGATACTATGGTACATGTACGATAAAAATATATCAGACGACGGCTTCGCGTTAGTGTACTGGGCACTTATACGGGATTTATATATTTATAAAAGTAAAGAAAGAAGGGTTGTGTGTCTCTACGAAGGAAGGAGCTCGGTAATTTGGATGACCGGGATACAATGAACCAAAGTCTGTCGCAAGTAAAGATCCCCCAAAATCCATCCACATAATGCAAACAATGACGTCAAGGTAGCATGTCTTTGTTATCTAGTTATTGAGTTTGAAGGACCTAATTTGTGTAATTGCCCTACAGCGGGATTTTCAATTAAGATGACTTACCGGCTTAACACAGGTTTAATATCCCAATCGAATCAATTCTGTATCATTTTATAAGTTAAACATACCTAAAATGTAGAAGTAACAGAACCTTCTGCTAAAATGTTTACAGTCTACAGTCAGGGTGGAAGAGAGAAAAATGTCGGGTTAGCAACATGAACCGTATTTTAAATAAGGCTAATGGGTTATTTGAAGTCTCGTTTGACATATAAAATGTGTCAGAAAGTTCCGTATATAAAATAGTATTGGACAGTGCTAATTGAACGCATAATAGCCGGTAAGTTAAAAGAAATGTAATTACAGTTATGTGCACTCTGTATCTCTAAATATGGCTTCATTGTATGATAGACTATAGACAGAACTCTGTATCTATTTTCTTATCGAGTTATTATCCGCAGGTGTGTTGTGATCTTTGAAAATTTGCTCCTGCCATAAATATATATTGTTCATAGCCATTACCTTCTCTCGAGACGCCTGTATCATACCCATAGCAACTCGAGATTAAAACCTATTTAAAAACTTGTCTCTGGGACTTTACATGGAATAGTACATCGGTCTTTTAGTCATCTACGTCTCTGAGCCAGTGTGATTAATTCTTTTTATAGACATTCATAGTATATAGAGGTATACAAGATAAAGATGTGGGATTCACGTTCTCCGATTCATAAAGCTTCTTAAGCACTTCATAAAGTTAAGCAAAATTAAGGCAAATTCTAGCCTTTCATTGGCCATTATAAAAAGTTCAATGTGAAATAATAAAGTTTACATGTTATAAATGTCACTTTTTATCTTTCAGCTAGAAGGATACACGGTTAAGCAAAATGGGGATTATGTATTTAAAATGTTGTTTGAGAAATACGCATTATGAGTACGTAGCAGTAAGTAGGTAAAACTGAATTGAAATAAACGTAGTCTTACAGAAACCTGTAGTAGGTTAAACTTTTCATATATTAATAATAATAATAATAAAACTTACAATAATAATATTATCATTATTAATAAATAATAATTATTATTAACAAATAATAATAATTATTATTATTATAATAATATATTCTTGCTGGAGACAATGTTTTTAAGTAAGATATTATGTCAATAACGATCATAACAAGATGTAGTCGCTATTTCAACAGAAAAAAGGTTTGACATATCTTAGAAATTGTGTTTGCTTCATGTCTATCTTTAGCCTAAAGCTGGTTTGGTCGTTCTCCGTGACTTAGACGCTTACTTTTTATATAAACTATCACAGCATGCAGTCCTTAAATACAAAGAACATTGCACCTAAGTCTTCTACGTTGCCATGGTTGAGATATAAACCTCTGTGATACAGAGTTTATTAACTAAGTCTATATAAGATCGTTGTGCCTGCTAAGATGGTGCTCACGTTTTCTTTGTTCTGCCGGAAATACAACCGAATCTTATTTCCTTAGAAACCCAATAACCAAGATAAAGTAAATGAGATTTTAGGATAACTGGTTGATTCAATGTTTGGACCTGATCGTCACGGCATTGTGTTCCGAGTTTGAACATCACAGCCAGTGAACGCCCCGGGTTAAGTATCTTACCTCCGATAGAGATCTTGAAATCCTATTACAATAGAGGAATGGGGATTACAGACTCTTAAAGGGAGTATTGGTAAGACACATACCTGATGAACAAAGCCTATCGTCACAAACAGTGTAATACGCATAACAAGTTCACATGAATAATAGCCTTGTTTGTACATTACACTAGACTTTTTTTACTAGGTTTCGTCTCGGTTTTCCATTTCCATCGCATTTAAGCAATGAACAGTGGGAAGTATACACTCCGTCGTCATATAAGTGAAATACCATTGAGTACGACTTTAAACTCCAATCAATCAAACAAACAAACCAATTTCGTTCGTCCTCTCCACCGAAGGAATGTTAACTGTCCGTCAAAGCAACGAATTCAGACATTATGGTAGTGTTAGTTTGAATTTTTACTGTTGCCTGAAGTATACACCGCCGTCATATAAGTGGCAGCGAGTTACACATCAATTGATTCATTGACGTACAAAGCAGTACTTGAAAATGGTATTTCCCTTATAAGACGGGGAAGTTCTCCAACAGTAAGTCAGTAAAAAATAAATTATTGCTCTTGTTTTAAAAGTTACTAACACATTTGATACGATTTAAAATAACTTTCTCGTCATAATAAAATAAAAAAATATATATAGAAAATAAAAAAATAAATAAGTAAATAAATAACAAACAAATAAATTTATAAATATCAATCTTGATACACTGTTCTGTTAACAAAGATAGAAATGTAAATTTACATCTTCAGTCAGTATATTTCGTTTTACCTGTTATGTGTTATGCGCACCAGAGTTGGAAACTCCATGCGGTCTGTTTGTCAAATGGAGAAATACAAATAAAGGTCGATAACTCTGATGTCAAGATGTTGTCAGGAGTTGTATCCCTTGTTCCCGTCGTTCTTTCTGTTGAGTATTGGTGTTGTAAACAATCATTCTAAAATATAGTCTATTCTACTTCCTACGTAGAGACACTGACTCTAAGATACACCCGGGCCATCCTTTTTTGCACTTCTTTTATTTGCTGGGCTGTGGCATACATCGCCCCAAATATTGGCGGAAATTAATGCGCGATGGCCTG
>JAQQZZ010145011.1:0-12913 GCA_030265115.1 Mopalia vespertina | reverse complement strand
CTATGTTACGTGATGAAAACCTAATCTTACATGTCAAATAATTTGAGGACACGTCATTTGGAACAACATACATGACACAAAATTTCTGACGCGTGCAATTTGATCAAGCTCACGTAAGATAACATAAACTAACATGAGACAAAAAATTAAACGTGATATAATAAATAAAAAAAAGTTTTTCTTTGAAATGAGCCGATTTGATTGGCTGGTTTAACACCTAGTCATTTTTAAACACTCACGTCATATAGTGTCGACTTAGGACGCACTTGGCCCACCATAGAGGCGAATACTTTAGGTCAAACTTGGCGGCGCCCACTGATCTGATGAAACAAGTATTTAAATCTTTTACTGCTAACTGGCTACATTCCAGTTAAATAAACAATAAGACGGCATTCTCACAATAAATGCTAGGCTTACAAACTTAAACATAAGCAATACATGCGAGATTTGTTTCCACACTTTATAATAAAATTTTAAACCAAAGACTTACTCAGTCCGGAATTGTTAACGAACCAGACAATATATTCCTCGATCCCCCAAATGAAGACAACACCCTGTGCAGTTACCAGTCACAAAATCTGTATTTTCACATTTATTCAAGGTAAAACATCACGTGACATTAAAGATAAAACGTTGGCTGACAGTCTGTACATGACAAGTAACGCGAGAAAGTGCGTGAAAAGCACATCACTCTATTTTATCCAGCTGTCATCGCTGTACTAAATGTGAAATTATCACTCTCTTCATCTCAAACCAAGCTTCTATTAGTTTGTAGTTCTTAAAAACTTAGCTCTATCCTTTAATATGAAATTTGGAAGGGAATTGTATTCAAAATAATTTTCAGCATACTGCAATAATTCTATTTCACAAAATAGTGTATATTTAACAAGAATATTCTTTGCAGCTATAACATGAATATGATTGCCATTTGACGATCCGTCCATACAATTCCGTTTCAAACGCACAAAAGATTCAATTAGAGTGTAACATCTGGAATAGTGAATGGACTTGTGTTTTCACAGCCTGATTTATGTTCGGCTTTTTTTTTTTTTTTTTACAAATATGGATTTAAAAATAGGGAAATAACTCAAGAAATTTCGTCCCAAATACTCTAATATTTAGCGCACTTCAATAAATCTATTAGATAAGGAATAAACCTACATTTGTCATTTAACATCAATAACATATAAGGATAACAGCTGTTAAATTCATATAAAAACTAGTAAGTAAATTTCAATCCGAATTTGTAATTTTACGCAATCATATTAGATTTTCGTGTTTTCGCGCGTGACCCATAAATATGCATCTGGTGTGGAATTGTACTGATTTTAATGGCGGCAAAATGTCGAATGCCTCGACGTAGGCCCATTTTGTAACCATCATGTACCATCTAGCTTTTTAACGCAGACTGGGAACTTTGGAATAAACCCGCAGCATTACTGTCTAACCAGGAAGTGACGAAGTGGCTCTTCTTTTACAAAAAGCCAAAGGTGCATACAAATTTGATGAGTTATGTAGGTCAACATAAATTTGAACAAGTTTAGTCATTTAAAATGAGTATCTTTATAATTTGTTTGTTTGTTTGTTTGATTTGGGTGACTGGTATCTTTAAAAAAGGGAATTGGATTGATCTACAGCTGAATGACATCAAAGTTTAGTCCCGGTGAATTGTATACAGCTGTAATTTGTTTTGTTATACGACCGCAAAATTTACGCCGTTTTAGCGGATATCACTACATGTAGACATCCAAAATGGTACGAGGTTTATGACCAAGCGGGCTTTACGTAAGGCATGGAGGTTAGCCCGCTTCCGGTTTTAGTCAAATGATCACACTTGGCGCTGGCCAATTTTTGAACGCCTTCACAGCACTTGACTCTCCTTATTTGGAAGACGCGACCTTTGACCCAGGGCAGTATTTATAGAATCTCCCAAATAAGGAGAGTCCAGTGCTGTCAAGGCGTGTCTTATAGAGCGCAAATCTCGACAACTGCACAAGCCCGCTGGTTAATTTCTAAGTTCAAAAAATGGCCAGTGGCAGAGAGGCGTCGGAATATTCTCATTGCAAACTTTTGACGGCAGCAAGGGCATCTAGGTTTAGTTTTTACAAAATGACCCTTCCCAGTAAGCCGGCGGATATGTTAAAGATTCCAGGTGAGTTTAATTTGGGTTGATTTGTTGTTATAGTTCGATTGTGGGCATTACTGCTAAAGCGCCTTTCCGATCTTTCCGTATAATCAGGGTTTAAACATATTTTTCTTTTTAAATTTCTTCATCAATTAATACAGCACCGTTTATCTGAATAATATTTGGCGAATTCCAAGTATGTAGGAATTCTTCGAATTGTACATATTTCAATATGCGATGATATTAACTAGACAGTGAGTGGTCAGGCTTTAACTAAAGTTCCCCGCCAAACGAAATTCTGTTGGTTGGATCACAGACGCTTGTATCTAGCTAGTAAATAGCCGTTCAAGGGAGCCTATCCGTGGTCGGCTTCGTCACTGATTACCTTCTTATATAACAAGTTGTTAATAAAACTGATTTGGGTTCTGATTCTACAGAACCGACATTTACCTTAAGTTACATTGGCTGTCCCTTTATATATACTCAGTAACTTTCAAATACACCAAGTTTAACATTAAACGACGGGTATTTACTCGTTATATATATATATTATAACACAAAAATGTAATTTTGTATAATCTAACTCAATAACAACACAAATTGTTGAGCATCTTACTTGTATAATAAATACATTTTTTTAAATGTATGTGAAGAAAAAATTGTTGAAAGATCCAAGCATTTTAACGGACAGCCTTGGCTGAAGTCAGATTTTCAGAAAAGCGAATATAACATGTCTGGAGCAAATGTCACTGAGGCGATCGTTGACAAAGTAATTGTCTGGTTGCCGTGAGACTAAGTGGCAATGAAGTAAATACCTGTGTCCTTTTCAGAGCTCTTCACCACAGTGTTCTCAGCTGATAAAAGACCCAACTTCTCGTCTATCGATGTTTCACTCCCTATAGAGAAATGAAAATATACAGTAGTGGTTAGTTGTGCATGGTATTACAAAAATAAATAAGATCAAACTGAAAATACCTCCACTTCCAGTCCAACATAACCAACACATTTGGTTAACAATCATCGACAAACTAACATAACCAAAACATTTTTATGAAAAAAACATAGCTTAACGTATATCCCAACTAACATAACCCCCCAAAATACTTTTTTTTTATCATTATTGTTCAATTAGATTAAGGCCTTCAGATGTGGGTGGATACAAATTTCTACGACAATAAATAAGATGAATTAATTTATTGTTTGTGGTGTCTTGGGATAACACTTTCCTAATTTGAACAGATTATAGTTCAGAAAAATTTGCAGGTTGAAACCCGTCCGTGAATTGAACCCACGACCCTCAGAGTTTGGCACCGATTTTTTTCTATTTTTAGAAGGCCGGGTGGCTGAGTGGTCTAGGTGACCGGCATTTACTGCTGGCGATTCGGTGCCTAACTCTGAGGGTCGTAGGTTTGATTCCTGGATGGGTTTCAACCTGCAAAATTTTCTGAACCAGAATCTTTTTAAAATTAAGAAAGTGCATGTTTTCCGAAAATAACGAAAATACTGGCAATAAAAAAGATAAAAACTGAAAATAATTAGTCCCGAAACAACAACAATGCTTCTACTTAAAATTATGTAATCACTAAAACTGTATCAACGACATCAAGCACCTATACCGCATTGGTTCTTTCAGAATAGTATGTGTGATGTTCAAAACACAGCCTTCTTTACACAGGCCTCGAGTGACATGAGAAATCGCAGGACTACTAGTCTTAAAGCCTAGCTTATCGAGTGAGAACTAGTTCCGATCAGTTCCAGTGGACCAGTTGATGATCGACGGCAACTAATCAGTCGTATACTATATCTTCGAATGTGACATCTGCGTCTCTGCTGCGTCTATTGGCAACTAGTTTGCCGTCCAGTTCTAGATAGTCGCGCTATTCTACTTTTACGAAACTGATTGTAAGTATTTCAAAGTAATCGCAAGTGACATAAGCGGTCATAAACGACTGCGACCAAATAGTTCCAGCGTGTTGCGTCTAGTCTCTGACGTGCGAGGTGTTTTGGGACATAAGTGCTCAGCTGCTGTTAGTTTAATCGAATCACAGAGTGACATAAGCAGGGCCTCACAAAAACATATCATACATTGTGGGTCAAATATTTGATGAATTTCAAAGATTCCATGTATATGGTTTTCTGAAAACGACGTGTGTTTAACGTTCAGAACACAATACATATCAATGTTACCAGAATCAATATAAACCTTAAGTACCTTCAAATACAATCTCTGGTTTATCAAGAGCAACAGATGACAAGGAGTTTTCGGTCTTGACAGAACTTAGCACATCTGGTAAATCGTAGTCCAATTGTGCTTTCGCAGCTGAGGAGAAAGCGTATATATTTGAGTTGGTAATATAACATTTTATCATCATATTTTGTAGGTCAAAACAAACGTGTGCCCAGATAATAGCAAACACAATTATTAACATGCGATTGGTGTTGTTGCTGCAAATGTTCTATGTCCAGTACATCAAAGAAAGATAAGCCATTAAAACAGTATCCGTCGCTAATCCATACAGATCATATATATACCTTCAAACGTGGTATACCATACGGGATTATCACCCACACTCTTATAAAAATAAGGCTCTAGTGGAACCCTTTAGCTCTTCAGTCATGGCTCTGGTGGAACCTGCTGAGGTTCTGTATGAAACCCTCACAGCAACAATTCTAAGTATGTCTCCCTGCCTTTTTATATCAAAGAACCGTTTTTTTGTCGTAATGGTTCCATATAGAACCAACTTCTTTTGTAAAGAAACCGTAAGGAACCATTATTTCTAGTGCATTATTATCGGATTATAAAGCTCAAATACATAAGTCAGACATACAAATACTGAGGTATAGCTAGTTCAATTATTTTTCAAAAGATTGTCAAATGACTTTGTTGACTCGTATCCCTACCCCTGTATACCCTGTGTGGAAATAAGTGTGGTCATAGCAGAGCACAATATCAGGCCCCAGAATAATGTTATCGGGTTTAAACAAATAATAAATCAAATCCACTGTTGTCGGTCCTTCAAAAGAGTATTAACTGTTAACAGTGCTACAATTGAGTTTCTTTATGATTTTACGAAATTAAAGCCTGGCATATCTTTTAAAATATTGCATAGTGTGATAAATGACATTAAAGGAAACAAATATCCCATAAGAAATATTGAATGCTTTGACATGATGTGTTATATAAGGCTATAATAGGATTAAATGTCGGTCAATTTAATCAAGATTAAGATTCTTAGCATATAGTTTTTTTGTTTCCGTTGTTGTTTTTTTTACCAGATATCACCCATGGAAAAGAACGTACCTTGCAGTGAAATAATTATAAGATATCCAGACGTGATTCAGGGGACAAATTGTTTTATTAGGTATTGTTTCAGCTCCATTGCACCAAGTATATCAGTTTTGTCATTTTCGTTACCCGTATAAATTTTTTTACCAAGGTATAGGCCAAATTAGCGTTGTAAAACCACGGTACATTGGCCTCATTCGATTGTAAACCCATGGTGCCTTTTTGTAGGCTATTGTATACGAGTATTGGTCAAATATCCAAAATCCCTATTGGCGCAATAGAACAGGTATTGTATGGACTATTGGTGTGTGCATCGATGTCTTTGAACTGTTATACTGAATACAATTGATTAAAACCTCATAAAATCAGTTTAGACAATTGAAAATGCATTTCTAAGTTACCTTTTCTGGTTTTGAACTGAACCAAGTAGACGATGGCGTATGGCAGAGTGATAAACACTACAATGGTGCTGAGATATTCAGAATACTGTTTGATTCTCTGAAATTCAAAAGAAATTTATTAAATTATTATCAATGCTAATATCAATTTAATATACACTTGTTACTAAAGGTCATGTGAGGTTTCTGTTGCCACTGTGCTTCTTGAGCTGAGGATCTATCGGACCACAGTGTTTAATCGTGCCTAGTCGGTTACAATAATGTCAAGTCTTCATTTGACCTTTATTGTGGTACCATTTAGGCCAAATTGAAACGTTGTTATATACTTCTGTGTTTATTTGTTAACTGAAAGTGTAGCTCTGTTGTGGTTGTCTTCACCCATTACGTTTACAGACTATCATATATAAATGAAATAACCTGGGTATTGTTCCACAAAGCAATCGTAGACTACTTATTATTAAGTTAAGTTGATCTTAATTACCATGATGGCACAATATACCTTTGGTACTGGTCCTGCTTATTTATAAATGCAACACAACGGTAAAACAAAACCGATGTACAAGTAGCTTAGGTCCGGAAAAATTCCCGTTGTTTTTCTTGAAACGTAAATAATTAAAAATTATAATTCAGCACCATCTTTTCGCCTACAAAGTTCCTGTTAAAGCACCTTCATTCAAAACGTTGTAATGAGAAAAGGTCATCGGATTAGACTGGATTTTGATTTATAGGGGATTTGATTATGTAAAAAAATATCCGGAAAGAACAAGGCTTTACATAAAAATCACAATTTAAAAAAAAAAAAATAACGAAAATTCTTAAAGTTTTCTTCCAGGAAAAGATAGGATGTGACCCTAGTATATACTATCGGTTTATATGGTACATTTAGCTAACGTAAAAGTACCAAGGAATAAAATCAATAGGCAAATTTCTATAATAAAAATGACCTTGCACATATCAGTCTTACAGCCAATATACAGCATGAAAGATGAGGTAATACCGGGGTCATATTTATATTTATTTTTTATAGAAAAAGATATATACAAAAAGTATTAAAAATGTTTTTTGTTTTTTTTAAAACCTACCTGAAAGATTTGTCCTGCTTTGTTCCATATCTTACGGAATTGTGGGACCATGACTATTTTTATAGTGAACATTTTGGCATTTTCGGGGTTTACTGGTTCTGGGATTGCTCTCTCTTCTGTAGTTCTAGATTCTGTATCCAGTGTAATCTCCGGCGGAGGTGGAGATTTCTGTTGTTCTGTTTTTACGACTGGAGGATCCGATTTTCGCAGCCAGCCTTTTGGCTCTCCTTTCGGTTTGCTTCCATCGCTTCCTGGTCCCCACCACTTTTTGCTTGAGTGTTCTTTTGTTTCGGTGTCATCAAACCAGCTTGCAGCTTGCAGCTTGAAGCTATCGTACCAATGAGAGTCGGTATCTAATTTTGCCTCTTCAGTTTCCCCTAACCAACGACCCCAGAGGCCCGTGTCAGGAGAGTTAGAATCTTTACAGCCCATCAACCACCCGCAGTTGTTCTCGTGGAGTTTTGGTGTATCGTATACCTCAAAACCACTGCCGTCAAAACTAGGAAATCTAACTCCATTTTTCTCCGCGATTTGTCGAAATCCGCTAAAAACTATCGATATTATGATGAGTGATATGGAAACGACTTTGACCAACATAATGACACTCTCAGCAGACAAGAAACTTAACGTAAAAACTCAAGTCTCTGTCATTTTTCTCTATCTCTCTGAGGTGTCCTATCTGGTCACGCTGGCAGCCTGTTTGTGTGGTGTGTTCACTCAATCACTCGTAGTGCATGGTAACCTACCGGTACGTCACAATGATGACGCAACAGCGTTCAAGCTGTCCGTCATAAATAAGGATACCCTATGACATACGTGTTTTCTTGCTCATTGTAGCGTCAATTCAACGTCGAAACTATTGTGACGACAGTAGGATACGCACAACGTTGTATTTGAAGCTATTGGAGTAACATATGACGTCTCAATTGCGGAGTAGAGATCAAAGTAGAGATACTTCTTCCCACTGACGTTACAACTGACAGCACCCCATGTTCCCCCACAGGGCATAATAAAAAAAAGCCCAGATAATATTTAAGACATCAATATTTTATTAAACATTAACAAATATTAGAACTCTGTGAAAGTGAGAAAGTTCCTTCTTTTAAAGTAGTAGACTATTATCAACATTATATCTCGGAGTCAAGCATAAATAAAGGGGGAATAACTTTTGCAAACATTGAAGAGTTCTGGTATGGAGGTAGAAAATCAATTTGTTTACATATGGCGACTGACAGATCTGCGTTACTTGCAAACTTCTTACGGGTTCGTGCTTTTGGCTTGATTGGGGAATAATGAACACTTAATTCAAGAAGTATCATGGCAGCGCGACAGTACCATTTGAAGTTTGATGAACCAGCCGCTGGGTCTGTAGACGCGTATCTGGAATACAAACGGTTAGCAACATTCGAGAGGTTTTTCGATGTAGGCCTATCCTTCGCATGCAGATACATGTAATAAAGCCACTTTAATCTAAGAAAGAATCACAACATGGATGTCATCAGCTGTCGATGTATTTAACCATACTGCATGAAGTTTTGGTGAAAATTTGTAAATTGTCTAGAGTCTCTTGACGCTTTGAAACTATTCCAAGTGTGATATTAATTATATCAGGGTATGATTTTAATTGGGAAAATGAGGAATTTGTTTTTCATGAACTAGAAAAAGAAACCCTCCTCAAGACGGGGTTGTGTCGTTTTTTCATTGAATACACGGCCATTAAATAAGTGTTCAAGTAGCTTAGCTACATCAAGGCTTAAAATACAAATGTACATGTATAAATTTTTTTATTCAAATATAATCCCTGTATGGCGAAATTTCAAACAAAAGTGTTTTTTATGTTATTAGTTAAAAAAATAAAATAAAAATAATTTTAAAAAAATATTGCCTATCTACCTACCTACCCATTTTTGTATATTCTTGTTACAGGAAACAAGTATATTTTTTTTGGATGGCCTAAGTGTGTTATACAATATCTGAAACTGTATGAGTATTTATTTGATTATACAGGATAGTTGGTGATGATGATGGCGGAACACCTTTCACTCCTAAAGAATACGAGGAGTATAAGAAGAAAGTCATTCCAATGGTATGTCAATATCTGCTCTCCTATGGTTTATAATGGTATGTTAATATCTGCTCTCCTAAGGTTTATAATGGTATGTTAATATCTGCTCCCCTATGGTTTATACAGTCTTCTCTTAGTTAGGAGGTCTGCAGTCGTGGCTAAGTGGTTATCGTTAGTGAGTGCCCATACTAATCCTACCTCGATGTACTGTTCACAGGATCGACTCCACCTGCCGACCAACAGGTATATGAGTGAGTCACACGATGTGGCTCCGGCAATCGCAGGGGTGGTTTTTACAAGGTTTCCTCTCAGTTTTCCACGGTAATTATGCAAGGAACAGTGTGAAGTGGACAATCTATCATCATATAAGTGAAATACCCTTGAGTACACTGTTAAACCCAAAACAAACAAACTTTGTTAAGAAGTAATCAAATATGTCAATTGGACCACTTAAAATACTGTTCAAATCATACAAAAGTTTTATGACATTAGTGTGCCCTGGACAATTAGCTTACTAATTAAACTGTAATATCTCTCTGCAAACTACTCCGTCTATAAACAAATTATGCTTGCATGGATGGAAATAAGTTCCTAGATGATTACAGATCAACATTTGGCAATACCAGATCCAAATCTAATGACCTTTCTATGTTACAGAAGAACAACTGACCAAATCCACAATTTGATTTCAAAATAACTGACAAAATATTTAACCTTATTTCAAGCCCCTGACATTACTTTAGGAATAAAGAATTCAGTTTTGCTCTATCCTTACCAATCACTGAATTATTCATTTACAAATGGTTCCTATCTTTTGCTTTTCACGCTAATTGTCCATTTTTCAGTTAATAAAGTCTATAAATATTTTCTGAATCATACATGAACCCTATTTAAAAATTAATATTATTATTATTATTATTATAGAGAATGAAGAACAGATTATACACAGCCTGGATATCCTCCTCATTGATGGACTGTAAACTGATTGGACCTGAAACCATGTGCTTCTGTCAACATAGGCAAGTCTTTTCAAAAACAGATTATTAAAATTATGACAAATGTAACAAAATTTCACAAAGACAAAAATTCTGTTCAGTTGATTTTGTATGAGATGTATTTATTTTGAATAAATGAAGAGAGAAAAATTTGCTTGCCTCCACTGGGATTCGAACCCGAAACCTTTGGGTTACAGGCCCAACACTCTACCAACTGATATACATGAAAGTTCTAATGGTTGTTATTGTTTTATTCAGAACTATCTCAAAACAAGTAAATAAAAGCATGCCTATGTTTGAGTGAAATATATAAGTCCAGTTTCAAGACCCAAATTAAACATGTTCAGAGTCTCCAAGAGATCAATTGTAAAATTAAACAATAAAAAATGTGTTTTTATTCACACAGTGTGAAAGCTTTAGAATAGCATCTACTTTAATATTGTGGTTTGTTGGTGGAAGGAACATCCTGCTGCCTGGTGCTCTCAGTCATGAGAGCTAACTCAAAGCTGATCTGTTGTTTAGTCTAGCATTATAAGTTTACATGCCTTGACATATTCCACAGGGGTTTAGTATGCCTCGTATCTTGTCACTGGTTGTAGCCGCTAACAGGGGGGTCTTTTAAACCCAATGGGCTGGCACATAGTCAAAGGAGCAAAATTACCTTATTGACTGTGCAAACAACCCTTTTTCATTAAGCTGTAAGTTATACCGTTAACTTGCTATTCTTTCCAATTTAATGTACAAGTGGCTGACATAAGTCACATATATAATCTTAGTGTTTGCTTATTTCAAGATATCGTGAACATAAAACAGATTTTGAGCAGATTCCTACCGAGAGGCCAATTCTTTTACCATGTCATGTGAAGAAATGTCGCTGTGCGTCCTATCATTATCTCCCCCTGAATGGCAGCCAGCCCATCAGGTGTCGCTGTAAACATTTCTCCAATGATCACAGAGAGGCTGAACCATATCTGTGCAAAAATGGTAAAATAATTATTACGGATGACTCTTAATGGGATACAATCTGTCCATGTTTAGTAAATAATGATAATAATAATAACTTTATTTTTATTCAAAGAGTTATATTTTTTATGGCAATTTATTTATTATTATTTATTAACTAAGAGTAAATTTTTACAGCATCACTGTGCTTTAGCGTATTTGAATCGGAGTACAAAATAACCAAGTGATAGAAATAAGGAGCAATGATTGGTCATAAGTGATCAAAATCTAACAATAACATATCAAGATTGATTGACGTTAAATAACAATTAAGCTTACTGATCAAATTCCCAGCTTTATTTTAAAAATAACCAGATCAAAATATTTTCCCCTTTTTCAAGCCATGCATATTTATAGGTAGCTGTAAATGTGAAGGGTTCAGGAGTTCTTACACGTGTGGCTGTGGAGAGGCTTATCAGCAACACAACATGGTGGTAGAGACCAGGGAGGAGAGGTTGGCGCGGGGACACCCAGTGGGGCAGGACGTCCCGTACCAGGCCATGGGGGGTCTCACAGGCTTCTCCTCACTCATGGACGGATATTTGAGACTAGACCCTAGTGGGGCAGGTAACTCAAATTTTATTAACTGGGTGATGATTGGGTGAAATCGCCAATGATCTCATTTTAAATAATGGTAGGTGAACTGGCCTTTAGCTTGAGTACACTACACTTTATTTAAATGTAATTAATATTTAACAAAGTGATGTATACAAGTCTACTGGTTATTATGAGGTTGGCTTTACTAGATTTCCTACTGGTTTTTCTTCAAATTCATCTAATAAGTAAACTACCCTTCAGTATAACACTCACAGATCAAACAAACAATAAAAAAGCATAGGCTAATATTGATACTACATGACCACAGTTGTATGGAATTCACTGAATGACAATGTCAAAGAAACACAAAGCCTAATTTTTTTAAAAATATATAAACATATGATTAGTCAATCAGTTGTGTGGAAGTCTCAAAGATCAGTCTAGCTTATTGAAACACAAAGTCTAATGTTTGTCCTAATATCAACATATTATGCTTTGTACAATATCCTCAATTTTGATTGACAGGTGCTCCTCCCATTGAATTTCTGAATCAGCCAATCACATCATCGGATAATCCCTTCCTCAGATGTAATGTGGAATCAATCAAAACAGAGAGGCTGAAACAGAGGGCTGTTCAAGGTAAAGTCATATGGTTCAAACGGCTGGCTACATTGATGAATTAACTGTCTGTAGACAGATTCAAATAGGCCAATGGATGCACATGAAATAAAATCCAAACTTCATTTCAAGAGCAAACTCTTATCCTCCTCTGCTCCAATTTATTCAATGGAGATTTTATTTTTATCCCAAAGAAAATTTCAAATTCACCCTTAGTCATTTACCTATGCACAATAAACATATATAAATTTCTTAAAAGTTCATTTCTCAAATATGTGTAAAAATTTTAAAATATAATTTAAGTAAAGGTAAATGACTATTTAAACCACCATGTTAACCAAAAGCACACAAACTATATAGCAGTCAATCAGATTTTAAACACTGTTTAGACAAAGAATGTTTGATAAACCAACTAATTAAACAATCCTCAATTCATCAAACCAGAATCAACCAATCACAACCTAACCCATCTTCCCTAGGCAAGTCTGATGTCTCCACGAAGTTCTGTCATAAGCCTTGCCACATTTACCCTGTTGCGGCGGTCAGACAAACATCAAAGCAAATTGAAAAAAACGAAGAAGCCAATCAAATATATCAGCCACTTTTCAAACAATGTAACACCTCTGCAGAAATATCATGGTTAACAGCGGAGAAAGGCAATATTCTTTTCAATCACTGGCCCTAATTATGCGTCTTCTTGGTTGTCTGTTACAGCAGCATGATGAAAATTTTCCGTACTTTGTTTTTAATGGGATTTTAATGTATTTCAATGTTCAGACCTATTGCAGAGTAATATAAGGCAACA
>JAQQZZ010145000.1:0-12914 GCA_030265115.1 Mopalia vespertina | reverse complement strand
ATACAGGCATGAATATGCTAAAATTATGTAATAACGGCCATTTCGTTTTACGGAATTTGGTGAAATGCAATACTATCCGTTGTCTTAACAAGGGGAAGATACATCCCATATTTGAAATTAATCGGTGAATTTGTTTTTAAGCTAGCCTGTTCACAAACCTTTGTGACGGACGGACGGAAGGACGGACGGACACCGAGTAGCATTTCTAAGTCCCCCCCTACTATAGTAGCGGTGGACGATAAGATAAATTCTTGAATGGCGTTTTCCCTTTTTAAGACAGTTTTAAATCAACTAAGTTCCGAACAGCGTGACGGTTTCCAAAAGTGAACGTTAAATACAAAAAACCGTTTAAAAACTAAAACCTACCTCATATCACCTAGATTGTTTTACAGAAGTAACAATAATGGACAAATTTGTTTATGTACAAATTTTTATGTTTCGCTTTACAGCATATATCCACAATATGAAGACTGCTTGAAAGATTTGATAAAAGACTGTCCAAAAGATGAATCTTTTTTGGACATGCACGGTTATGACCAAGAATCAACTCTAGTGGCCTTTAAAGGATTTTGTGCTGACAGACAAGGTACCAGTTCAAAACTCAAGATGCTATAACTAAGGCTTATTGCCAAAGATCAGCATCGGCTTACCTAATAACACCTTATAAATTTACAAATATGAATCTGGAATTACAATATACACGGATATGAAGCTCGACCTTAACCAGGACTAATCCACGTAAAATCAGGTACTCAGTATTGTTCGGAAAACTGGTGAACTTGACAGTTGTCAATGCGCATGTGCATTACTATGGCGATAGATAGCTCACGAGAGTCTCCCTCCTGCACTATTTTTTTTGGTTGTTTGAAAGGTCCACAAAAACATATAAATATTTGACATATACGGAATGTGAACATATAAGAACGAGCATCAACTGTTGATATTCAATGCCAATTAGGCGGAAAAACTAGTATTATTGAATCCATTCACGCCCCCGATGTCTTGGTAAAAAGTAAACAAAAAAAAATGAATTATACTATTTGCTTGATTTTCGCAGTTTTGCAGTCTAAAAAAAATTATCGAAATATTAATTTATCTGAATTGTGAATGAACCTAGACGAGCATTAACATCTCTTAGGTGGATTTACATGGTTGGCAAGGGGGCTTAATGAAAAACTGCCGTAGCTGGTTGAGATACGATCATACCAAAAGAGTCCCGATCGCCTTCTCTTCATTCAATCAGCCGCCATTTTTTTATCCGCGAATACAAGGTTTTTCTAGTCCAACATTAGATCGTTTTCTTTACCCAAATGCACTTTCTCGGAGTTATAATAATCCTTTCTACAGAAATAAAAGAATAGTCGTTTATATGTACTTAAGTCTTTTTATTTCTGAAAGCAGCTGTAAAATAGAAATATTAAAGAGTGAAATCAAGTAATTTTCGTTCAACGCTACTGCCTTCTTCGCTTGCAAACCGGTATAGCATCTCGCCTGTTCCCGCGCTCCGCAAGAGAGTTAGTGATTTCATTGGCAATTTACGGTTAAAGCTTGCTGTTACATCCCTGTATATTGTAATCCCAGCATGAATAGATACGCTTTTTTTGTTTTACTCTTGTAAAATTGTTCAGCTTTGCACGAAATTTCATCATCTTGAATTTAAAATTTAGACTAAAATTTAGGGCTTGGTCATAAACCAGGACGATGATCTGTAGTGATTTTAGGCCGATTTCCATAAACTCGTGATCGACCTTCGGCAAATTACAACCCTATAAATATACTGCGATTGTAGGTGATGCTTTCCATCAGTTTTTTTACAAGTTATTATCTAAATTCTATATTTTTAAATCAGATATCAGTTTATTTGAAGTTTGACCCACCTTGCACATTTGCCTATTTCTAAACAGTGACCTCCGCTACATGACTTTGTGGGATGAACGTCAAGGTGCGTGTCTATCCCAAAATTTGTCTGCGCTAAAACCCTGATGGCTACAAAATGGTTGTGATGTATTGGGTGATTCGATATCAACATCTATCCAGGAACTTTGTATAATAATGTGTTTGTAGAATCCATAAATTAAGACTAATGACACTTCACAAGTTAGAAGACTACATTCTATCTCCGATTTTGTGACTCCAAATAAATTTATTGAGAAATTCCTTATCTGCTTAAAATCTATCCCTTTTTTTTCAGTTTATCTGAGTGGTGTGCCGTGTTATGCAAAGAATATTGCAGCCATTCGCGCATGTTTCGTCGCGCACTCAACCGGAAGAGATGATGCATTACAGGACGTTCATTCCTCAAGGGAATGGGACAAGTTCTATGAATCGCTATGTCCGTGAGTATACCCAGAGTTTTGTTTTCTTCAAAAATGAATTCCTTGATGTATGTAAAGTTTATTCGATTGATTAATACGTGGCAGTTAAAATTAACCGTAGATTTTAATTTACGTATTGACATTGAGAAATGGCTTCACAATACAACATTTCGTTCCATGATTTCTACACTGATAACTTACATAACCGGTCTTGAGAAATCCCCTTCAATTTTGCTACATTTACAGTTGTCATTCATGTCACAGTGTTCGCATTATTTACTCTTTTTTGGGTGTACATACTGAAACAGTTGTGCAAAGTTCCAGGTCAATGGTGTCGAAGGTGGTTTCCTTCACCCATTGGGATGGCACGTCACGTCGTCATATAAGTGAAATACCCTTGAGTACGACGTTAAACCCCAATCAAACAAACAAACAAACAATGGTGTAATAGTGCACGAGTTATTCTCAATTGACGAAAAGACAAAAGGCTTGCGCATGTCTGCTAAATCGAAATGTTCCATCAGCAATGACTGATTCCCTTCAACATGATAACCTGTGTATCTGAACCTCTATTTACAGGATTCAATGGGATGGAGCAAAGTGCATATCTCAATCCGTGGCAAGTTGCTCACCAGCTGTCCATAAAACGATGACGAATATTGCCTACTCTTTGATGCATGGACGGTGTAAAATATCCAAATACGGTGATTTTGTCTCCGACTATGATGAAAAATACGGGTCATCGGCCACTCTATTAAGTCAATTGTCTCCCCTGGCTAGCTCGTTAATGCTATTAATAGTTTCGATATTCTTGTACGGGTAATTTTGGTGATAAAGGCTAACTAGAATATTTGGTGAATATGATATCTCCGATTAAGCCTAGGGTAAATGTGTTTTGGAAAACGCCAAAACGTACGAATCATAGAGCTATCTTAAGTTATGTCCCTTTAGGGTCATTGTCACGGTGCGATTTGTAGTTACGATTTGAGGGGAATCTCCTTTGTGGCATTGTGATGGGTCGGTAAGAAAGTACTCCACAAACAAGAGGAATACCCTGAAATCATGGCTACAAATCACACTGTGAGAGTGCACCTTTACGTATCGCTTGTCTACGGGTCTATTTCGATTTTCTTGTCTCCGAAATGATGAAAGAAATGCGTTATTTGTTGTATGATCGTTGTAAAATATCAGAATACCATACATTTGCTTCGGACGGCAAGGCTTCATCTTTGTTTCGGACTTCAAGGCTCCATCCTTGCTTCAGACCGCAAGGCTCCATCCGCAAAACCATCCGATCGTTTCACGTGGTGGACAGAAAGCTATTTACGTCCCTTCAACACACTTCGGTTAACCGCTAATGACAGTTTCTATCTATGTTAATCAAGGTCAGGAAAAATCTAATAATTGTTGAATTTGTTGCATTTACGAATGTTTTTGATTTGTTGGAGGGTATGTAGAATTTATCATGAATGACGCATTAGTGATTTTGCATAAATTTATTTTGTGGAATTGGATTAAGCATTTATATAAGTTGTATTTATAAATAACAAACTTATATATCGTTTGGTCAACAAATACATTCAAATTTGTGGGAAAAATCATTGATCTCAATGTATGTATCGAATCAATACTCTTGCACGTATGTTGATAAACATAGTATCTGCACTAAGTTGTCTCCCTTTGTCAGTTCTTTTGTGGCTCTCCGTGCATAAGATTGCACAAAACAATAGGCCATTCGACTAGACATTTTCGTTAAGCACAGTGAAGCCGTTGTCTAGAATTATATTCGACTGGTACATTCGTGAAGTACGAATTGTTTCTCCGTTAAATCGGCCACGTGTTCAGTGAACAAAAATCGTAGACAACGGCTTCACAGTGCTTAACGAAAACGTCCAGTCGAATGCGCCTAATGTTTCACTTAAGTCAAATACGAAATCATCATTGATTTCGAGATTCAAAGCTGTACCCATCAACCCAAGTTAGAGTTCCACGGGCACAGATCTCAAATAGAGATCAAATCGTTTCCTTATGTAATGACGCCGGGATCAATTAAGTAGTACTGAAAAATTTACAAATAGTCGAACGCCTTGTGGCATGGTATTGGAAGGGACCTATCTCACCTCGATTTGGTGTTCAACGCCATTTTCCAGGGTGTTTCATTCAGATGGAGTAGAAGCACTCCGAAAAAAGTTGAAACTTACCGTAAAATGTCAAGTGTTTTACTCCGTTGGAAAAAAATGTTCCGCCATTGTTGATTAACGGCAGTATGGCTGTGTTCAAAACCATCCAGGATCATATTTTGTCTACAGTTTGAATAGTGAGTCTTGCATGGTCAACATTTCATTTCAATACCGGCTAGTTTCGATAGTTCCCATAGCGCTAAATTACACTATTGTAAGGTTGCATTTAAAGGGAAAGACAACTGTTTTTCGACCTAAACTTATTTTGTTTATTGCATATTTTCTAAGACAAACATCTGCATTGCACTTGCATTCGAGTAATGATAGACGTTAATTTAGGGAATAACCATGCTGTATTTGGTGGTTTGCCGCCGTTAATCCTAGGTTTTACGGTCGCAAATTGAGTTTTACCGGCGACGCGTATTAATACAAAATAAGTGAGTGTGACGTAGCAAAATTTGCGACGGTTAACCCTAGGTTTTACGGTCCCAAAATTAACCCAACAGCCAATCAGATTGCAGATACAAACTAAATTGGGTTAGAATTTAAGTTTAATCCTTCGCTTCTGAGTAAACCAGAAGACAGTTGCACTGACACTGTGTGGTTTATAAGAGCACAAAGGTAATCATCCAAGGTAAATGTGTCCATGTCACCCCTTCTTCTTTCACGAAGAAACTAGAGAAAAATGAAACGCAAGCCATGTGATAATTCGGTATTAATTAAGTTCCGGGTTGACGGTTCTTTATTCTTGTTTTAACTGCACATTAAAAGCGAATAACCTGGTAATTATCCCAACGCATGACTGCCTCCACAATATACCATTCCGAAAGACCGGGATTCTAAACGTACATCCAGGGTTTCAAGGATTTTCCCGAAACTCCAAAGGTACGACTACATCAGACGACAAACCTTTGCTCTGAACAGAACGTTTAAAGAAATATGCAATTCATGTCACTCATTACAAAAAGCTCGCATCTCCACATGCTTAGTATAGATAGGTTTAACAATGATGTAAAATATGTGAATTATTCCCAATAGAACATGCTTTAACAATTAACTTTTCCGTTTACCATTTAGACCAATTTAAGTTCAGTTAATCACAAGAACTACCTTTTCTCGATGTTGTACCAAAAACTATATTTGTAGAACTAATTTGCATGGAGCTGTTGAGTTGAACAGGTGTATTCTGGAAACCCAATGCTTTATAACATGAAAAGAAATTTATTTTTCATCTTAAAGAACTAGCTTATCCTTTGCCAGAACCCAATAACATTAAAGGCCCAATATTTTGCTTGGAAATGATAATTGAAATAGCCTGGCAAAATAACACCAACATTAGTTTAACTATAACCAAGTGTCCAAATTAAATTTAGATGTAAACCTCTCAATGCAATTTTAAAAAAACATACATACACGTTAAGTAGAGAACAGCCCCTAAAAATTGACCGTGAAATAAAACTGTTACTTGAGAAATTTTTCGCAATCTTACTGTACAATCTTACTGATCATAAATAAGGGTATCCAGACAATTTGGGAATGAAATTGACATTTTTATAGCTTTTAACCATCCCATGCTGTCCACATGAAATAAACATTGACATGATCGGATATTATGACGTACTGTATAACCCGTGGGTTGAGAGAGCAATCATAGCATTTGACCAGTCATTTTGATTTATATTTCTTCTATTTCACCATAGACAATTATTAACATGTCAGATATAGCCCTGGTACTAATCTGATGTTTTCTTCCTACAAAAAGTCATTTGCTGTTCGTCGTAATATTGCAAAAGTAACATTTTAGGCATTTAACACACCGTTAACCATGTATCATTACACAAACTACACATTTAAAGACATATCCCTTGCAGTCCGCCCAATGTGTGTTTATTTGCAACTGGATGAATGGAACTGTCTTACATTTTACAATTGTATCGTGACCCGAGTCCACCATTACGCGCTGGGGGATCTTCGAGATTAGAGTATATGTATGTCTACAGATTATACACCTGTACAGAGGATTTCAATTTGTCTTTACATCTTGTTTATTCTGGTTTGATTTGAGTCACACCAAACAGGCCATAGTGACATACAAGTAGCAATATTAAATACTCCGTGTTTATACTGTAGAAGAAAACACAATAATTAATCACACCACGCTATGACAATTGTTACACTCACCGATGTGTGGCCTGTTTAGCCCAACACATATGAAGTTTTGTTTCGTCTTCCTCTACATAATGGGTGTCCTATATAAATGGTTCCCACCATGGTAACAACACTATGTAACTTGTCAATATATACAAAACATAATTAAAATAAAAAATATTTTTTGTCGTATGGAAAAAATACCCTGATCGAAATACATCTTGATAAGCATTAGTTAATCAATGTTTTTGCAATAGGTTATCAACATTCACCTGTCTGTTATCATGGACAACAATTCAGATAGGACTTTCAATATGTAGAAGTGAACAAATGCAAGCACAGACACTGTCTTCTGAAGCAAATCATTCTACTTTCAATCATTCTGTTTTCAAAGTACGTCTCCATAAGGCAAACAACAAAGATTATTAACGAATGAAAACCGTTTTCAAAATGCTTAACTGACTTGACCGTTTTGAGCCCGAAATAGTTTTTTTTTTTTTTTGATAAGCACACAATATTCAGTCTCAGATTGACAGGGCCTTACCTTTGATGATACTCTAGAAACCGAAGACGTTTTACAGTCAATATTGAAAGGGCAGCCGTGTTGGAGTTGGATACATCTATTTCAACATGCAAGTCATTATTGTCTCACTATTGCGATAGTTTATTAGTGTCCGGTTTTGTGAAAGCACATTCCCAGTTCGGTCTGTAATATAAGTCGTTTGTTTGTAGTCTTTGGCACCTGCTTCATCTGAAAGAAACAATGGTGGGAAGGACAATATAACAGAATAAAGACACAAACTCGAGTCAAAGATATGACACAATGAACCGTAATGATAATCAACGATAAAACATGCTTTATCTGTTTTGGGAATTATGATAAATAATCTGTTCAATGTCGATCGAGTTTTCATCGAATGATTTCAAGTATCTCTCCAAAGTTTTATGACACCGTGTGGAACCTCTGGGTGTAGAGAATATGTTGTTTAATTCATTTGATGTAAGACAAAGTGGCTTAAATCCCAATTTAATAGCACTGACCAGTGCTACTGCAAACTGAAAACAATTTAATAGCACTGACCAGTGCTACTGCAAACTGAAAACTGGGTAAACTCCAGAAAACCCCAAATCCCTTCCGTTGGCTGCTTGCAAACCATATACGGTATGTCAATCAGACCTGTACATTCTACGGAGTCTTCACTCCAGACGACTCCACAATGTGTTCCTTACAATCATTGTCCTTGTTAACAGACAGAAAGCTGGTCAGAATTACATGGTAGCTTATGGTCTGGACCAAAACGTGTTGTCTGGATATTCGTAAACGGAATCCTTAATGGTATTTATAACTTCTCATTAACAACGCGATGTTTAAGGTGAATTGGTGAAGAATATTAACTGACCTTTCATAAGATGTCGTTGCTGAGTACAATGATGTGTCTTCTAACCAGAGATTACCAAAACAAGACAGAGTTGTTGCTTGTGAAATGGGGGACTCCAAATCTATGTCCGGACTAGAGAGGGAAAGCATAAATACCACACAAGATCCACTTCGCAGTGGATACTCGTGTTTACAACATATACATTTTATACACATCTGTGATTTAAACTGTAATCGTAGGCATATAATATATTTAACGCTTTGGCGTATTCCTAGGCCACACGTGAGATGCATTTACATCTAGTTGACATTTAGCATTCTGAGAATAAATCCCCCTGTGGATAACATGAATGATGACAGGGGATTCAGTGATCCGCTGAATCTAATTGTCTACAGATTAAGATGCTCTTTCAGAAATATGATGGCTTCAGAATATATTGCAATTTAGATAAGTAACTTTAATAAATACTGTATGCTATTATGTAGACGTTGCAGAAGTCATAGGAACGAAAATATAGATGTTGAAATATCCTCTATGTAATTTATCTGGATCAAACGAATCGGATTTGTTGATTCCTGATCTTGCATCAACCCCTTTATCGGTTTCACGCTGGTCTTTTGGCTTATTTAATGGGATTAGATCAACACAGCTGATGAGTTAGATCCGGCTTTCCGACATGCAACACTCTTGACCTTTACAACATTTCCTATTTTCATATTTGACGTAACGGAACAGTCGTGTACATTCAATCATTTTCTCATGAATAAATATTAGCATTTGGCGTGTAAGGTTTATGGCTAACAATTACCGAGAACGGGTTCTGTTCACATCTGTGTCGCTCTCAAGACAACCAGTGGATTGCATGTAGAATCGGTTTACTCGTTCACAGATTACTGAAACTGATTGACCGCTTTAATATAAGGATCACAGTGGCATAACACAACCAGTATTGAAACAAATACAAAGTACTCACAGGTTGACCAGATTAAACCTTTCTCATTATGTATATATAACTCTTACCATGGAAATCATACGTCAGTCAAGAGTACCAGCTTTACTAGTAATATTAAATTGAAAACTGATTGATTTGATTTTTTAATTATTATTTACCAGGGTTTTGAATATACCTAGAGTCGTTGATATTTGAAGAAAGAGAAAACAGAACAATACATTTAGAACACAAAAAATAGGAAATATAGGTTAGAAAAAAGGAATTGGAACATTTCGAATCCGAAGAATATATAATCAGAGACAACTATATTGACAAATAAGCCTGTCACTGGCTAGAATAAACAAAATACTTTATTGTTGATGTTAACGTTATACGATCGGTTAAATGTACCAAAATAATTGATATTTATTTAAGGCCTGTAACATAAGGGCGGGTCAGTTTCTACATCCAGCATATCATGATTAACGATTAATGCTTGCATTAGTCTTGATTCCTGGAGAAATGAGGGGAAATTCTTCATCCTGCGAAATTTATTTATCTCAACTGGAAGTATTTTCTGAGATATAAATGTTGTGCTGCGTTCCTGATGAATCGCATGAAATTAATCCATATTTCTCAAAGAAAGAACTTTATGTACACAGGTTGAATTATGTCCGGATGATATACACGTATAATGTTTCAGAGATGCTTCGTGGTAGACTGATTTCAATTTTGACTCACAGAATTGTAAATCGAGTCGAAAGCCTCCCATTGTGAATTATACTGAAAATCATACATATGGACATGGAATCAATAAAAAAAAATCGGTTTACTGGGTGTTACATTGTTTTGTTTTTTTTTCTCATTGGTACAAATAAGTCACGTTGTGTTCACCAAAACATGACGTTGTGTGAATTCTGTTCACGCCAAGCGACGACAGTAAGCGTGAAACACGATATCTATAATCTACATGTATCTTTCGGACCAAACAGTTTTTATTATAGTGGAAACAACTATATGACCCGACAAAAGTATTCAATAAATTAACGTGTTATATGATTGATAATGTTTAACTATGTCTCTGGAATGTTCAACTGTATACAGCTGATAAACACTGATGTATTTGTCTGTATTTTTTTATTGTGGAGAAAGAAAAGTGTGCTAGCCTCCATCGGGATTCGAACCCGGGTCTCTAACTATAGCATGGCCAGCGCTCTAACCTCCTGTTTTTAAAATGCGCCACATGCAACAAATTTTTAAAGTTTTGAAATCTATTTTATATTTAAAGAATAACATTTGCTTTGAAAAGAACTGTTTCATTTTGTTACAAGATAAGGAAGGTATATTTACGTTTTCATATTTCTTGGAAATTAAACGAAATAAAAACAGTGTGTAGGGCCAACCTATCAATGTATCGTTTAAGCTTGCATCAACTTTAGGCGATATTTTGTTGTTTTTTTCTCATATAATGAATCTCTTACACGTGTTTAACCCTCAGTGCTATTATAGTTTCAAACAGTCCTGCTGCAAATAGGAAAATCAAACGGGAAACTATTGCCGATAAAATCTGTTGACAACATTCGAGGATGTACTTCTTGTTTCTTTCAACTGTGCTGAGAAACTTACTTTTCGTTAAAACCATTCACTATTGTAAAACAGGCATGTTTCGATCGTGTTTTTGTGCTTGTTTTTGATAAAAAAATGTCTTTACGGGAACTTAATTGCCACACTTTACAAATTGTATCGCAGGGAATTATTCACATTGCCCTAATATATGAAAGAGAAATCCAGGACGGAAAAGACAGTTACATAGTATACTGCCATACCATTTATTAACAAAACCAAACGGGAGCGACACGACATCTCCATGAATGTTTTCACTGTAAATCCACTTGAGTTCAATCTTATTGTAGATCTGTGCTACAAACACACACGACGTATCTAGGTAATTTCGATTGATAAGGAGTATCAATGTAATTCATCTATTTTCCCTCGCGCCGCATGAGGTGACTGGTGTCCGTAAATAATATATATTAGGGAATTAAGCATATTGCATGATAGAAATTCAAAATAATTGATAAAATCAATAAATAATTGATGGGATTGCTACTTTACCCAATCAGATGCCCGATTTGCAGATCATAGATTTGCATGTCTGTATTAAAGGTACATGTAGGTGTACCCACACTGGAATAAACATTGAAGACCCTCATTACTGTTGATAAGAAAACAAATCACGTTCTTGTACTGAAGTACAAAATTATTGTCACTCTGATAATTAAATGTTGACTGGGTTGAAGAACTCAATTATTGGCAACCGTTAGAACGTTAATTGCTTTTAAAAAATGACATACCGGAAATAGCACTTTCTCAGTTGGTTTTAACTAGGCCGAGAGTCGATAATCATTTTTCAATGATTCCCCAACCAATTACATCTCAAAAAATTGCCTCTAAAAGCTTATCAAATCCAACGCGGAAAGTGATAATTTACGAATTCAATCTCGAAGCGATTCGACTATAGTGGCAATACTTTATCAGCTCTTTATATTCACTGGACATTTGGAAGGAATAGTCTCTATCGGGATTGTTTTACCAAATA
The DNA here is from genome assembly GCA_030265115.1 of Mopalia vespertina. NCBI lineage: Eukaryota > Metazoa > Mollusca > Polyplacophora > Chitonida > Mopaliidae > Mopalia > Mopalia vespertina. The sequence goes on along the minus strand of JAQQZZ010145000.1, from coordinate 1,362 downwards.
TACAAAGTTGTGATACAAATTATTTTTTAACATTTATTTAACACCCAACCCTACTCTTAAAAAACAACGATAGTTGCATTTTTATTATTGTACGACCTTACTTATTAAAGTATCCCCACATCTAACCAAATTACCATTATAACTGTTCCTCAATATTTGAAGTTATTATTTATCCCAAAACCAATAATACAAGTATCCACCTCCCCTAACGTTTAGCGTTGTGATATGTTCATTAAAGATCCATGTAAACAATTGTCTATCAGTAATTCTGAAGCCATACAGACAAAACAGTCAACATAATTTCCTTCCGATTGGGAACAATTCTGATAAGTATTAGTGAAACAAGCACGGTTTTAATTATATATTTGCCATTTCAGTACTAAGATATTTCTATAAATCTATGTCCACCGGGTAAATCAACCACTGGTGATAGTATGAAGTATCTATTACGGACCGCAGATGGCATGAGATCTGTCCTTTCATGTGTGTAATTGTGTGGGCGGTCTGACACGTATTCATCACACAGATTCCATTGCGTACAGTTAATCCCTTGATTCCCTTTCCCTTGTGTGTCTGTAGATTTTCGGCGTCAGTAGTGTACTGCAATTTACTCTTTTGTATCACTTTGTTCAACATATAGAAAATCAATCTTCACCAATGAACCACTGCCAACAATATTGGTCCTGCTTCTATATAGGCCTACCTTGTGTTGAACATATTCAGCAGTGTAAATTGTCTACGTATTTGGCAGGAATCAATGCGCGTGCGTGACAAGAGCAACTGGTAATATTATAATTGAAATTTGGGAATTGTATTTTAATTTTACTCCCTCGCTTCTGAGTAAACCAGAACACAGTTGCACTGACACTGTATGGTTTATTAGAGCATCATTTAGTATCATATTGACATAGAGGTAAACATCCAATGTAAATGTTACCATGTCACCCTTTCTTTGTGATTGTTGTCGATTCTGAAATGCACGAAGAAACGAGAACAAAATGACCAGATATTTTCAAATGAACTTTTGTGTCAGCCATGTGAAAAAGCCATAATTTATTCAGTTGCGGATTGAACTTTCTTTATTCTAGTTTTAACGTCACATGGTAAGCGAATTACATGGTACTTGTTCCGACGTATGACTGCCTCCACAATATACCATTCTGAAAGACCATAAGTATAAACGTACATCCAGGGTTTTAAGGATTTCCACGGAACTCTAGGTACGACTACATCAGACGACAGACCTTCGCTCTGAACAGAACGTTTAAAGCGATGCTCCTGGCTGCAATAACCTCTGGAAAGGTTATTATTAAACATGCTTAAATATGATATCGACTTATCGTTTCTTCATCTTATAAAATT